>JAHDVE020005623.1:0-259927 GCA_022606495.2 Halesus radiatus
TAATCTGGCCATGCATTGCCACGACATTTAGATCAGTCCCAATGTATTTTAGAAATAATACCTGAGTTTTAACGATATGTTTTCCCAGCTTACTGAAAAAGTACTTATCAAAAGAGAATTACATCATATTCTCGGTATTATGAACGTTATCCAAAAATCTTTTAAAATTATATTTTGAAACCAAAAAAACATACGAGCACAGAGAACTGAAATAATATGTAAATCCATTCTGGATATGAAAGCCTTAAGGCTTATTTAGTACCCATCGTAAATATTTCACCAACAAAATATTTGGCAACTTTAGTTAACGCGGTTTGCTTTGGCACAGTGCTATATGGATGCGGTAACTTATTCATATTTCCACGGTTTGCTGTATTTTAAATGTAAAACGAAAGTTAAGTTTCGGCTTATGTATGTAAATTTATTTCTTAGACGCGCGTTAAAACTTAAAGGATGATTGAAACGTGAAGGTGTTTTTGGTTGGAAGTTTTTTTTTTAACTTCCGAGAAAGCAAAAAGTTGAAGTTTTAATGAAAATTTCGCGTTAGAGATAACCAGAATTTTTAGGCAAGATTTGTTAACTTGCCTTTTTCACGGGAATTACTCTAATATTTTGTATATTAAAATATTTATTTGTCTATGATTATGTCCAGTTTGAATAGTCACAAACTGGAACGCAGCAAAATTCGTGTCGAAAATGTCTCGTACTGTCAATTCGGTTATCAATTAAAAAATATATATATATTGTGAAATACAACTGTTTTTGCTGAAAACTAACCCTAGTTTCCCATAAATAAACAGAATATCTCGAAAAATAATCTCACAATAATAACAAAATTTTGACATTTTTTATTTTGAGAAATAAAACGTATTTATTTTTGATTAAATATGTAACAATATCCCCATATTTAAAAAAAAAATATATATTGATTTGAGAGATTGAACTAACTAACTAACTAACCATCACGCCGTTTCAAACAACTCGATCTTGGCATACACTTCTTGCTTCTTTCACTTTCATACAACGTCTCATACATTCCTATTTCCGACTTCTGACATGAAATACTTGAATCTCCCGATTCAAGTATTTGATTCACTTGATCATGCCATGTCTTCCTCGGTCGTCCCCGGCTTCTTCTTCCATTCACATTCGCGTCATATATTCTCCTTACACTCTTTTCTTTGTTCATTCACTCTACATGCCCAAACCATCTAAGTGTCCCTTTCTTAATCTTGCTCACTACGCTTACATCAGCCTTGCATTCTTTACGAATCTCAACATTTTTCACACAATCATACATGGTTTTACCACATATTCGTCTCAGAGATCTCATTTCTACAGCATTTAGTCTACTTTCATCCTTCCTCTGCCAGTTCCATGCCTCACTGCCATACATCAGGGTTGGTATCAGCACTCCATCGTGGACTGCTAGCTTCGTTTCTTTGGACAAATTTTTGTTTACGCCAACCGCGTTCGGTCCCCCGTTAATGGAGTTTCCTGCATTCACCCTTCTTTAAATTTGAGAGGTTGCATCCCAATTTTTAGAACATAATGGGACTGAAAAAGGTATGAGAGGAAGGCTAAGCGAAATAGAAGGGATGAAACGCACCTTATCTTCCAGATCCACTCACTTAACACAACTAAAGAAAGTTTTTATTCCGAATGGTTGTCTCTTGACTGAAAGTATATTCTATTCTACAACATGGTACACGGTTTATTAATGTCCGCCATCAACCCTGAACTTTTTAGATCATATCGTGCTTTAAGCTCGTCACCAGATATCGATGATGACCGCTCTTTCAAGGAGGTCGTCAAATAATAAAAACATTATTCAACAAAATCATTTGCAGCAAAACAATTGTCGTTTTGCTGATCCATAAAGAATAATTCAAATCAGCGTCACTTTTAAATCGAAGCAAAATACAACCAGAAGCTCTTTTCTAGATAGGTGCCTCCATTAAAGGAAAACCGGAAAAGGTACGTTTTGTGTCTTCAGATACTATGAATATCTTTTATTATCTGGAAATCCGTAAAAAATAATTAAATTATTGACAATGTACACGTTTAAAAATATCTAAAAATAATAATTCAATAATTAAATATTACAATGAGGTTAATAAGCCTCAATAAGTTAATCATAATAAATTTAATATCTGAATTTAATAAAGCACTAGATGCCAAAATTATGTATAGTTTTATATATAGGAAACGTATTTTTTTACACAAAAATATAAGGCCTTATGGAAACATTAGATTTTTTTAATGAATATACCAGATAATAAAGATAGCAAATATACGTATAATTAATTTTCTAATTTATAGAAGGTACTAAGTGCCATTACTCATTTCACATAACAGATATATAAGTGCCTCGTGAGAAGTTGCTAAAAGGACTATGTGTAGCCAACTCGGTCATTTAGCCATTTTTATTATAATTATTTTTATATCAAATAAGACATACAACGAAGTTGCACTCCCATTAGTTATTAATCAAACTCAATTATTATTGGTACATAATATTCGGTTTTACAAAGTTTTCAAAGAAAATATGTAAATAAAAACTAAATATGGTATATACAAACATAACAGGAAAATAAAATAAACAAAGATGCAAGCTCGAAATATACAGATATTTCTTTTTTTAACTGGTACTTTTATTATTAAACCCGACTAATGTCGAGCGGCACTTATTGCTTTTTAATGGTAAAACACAGCAGGTACACACGACTTGTTTATTTTTGCTACATCGTGTACGAGTATATCCACAAATATTTTTTGTCTTTATTTAGGATATTAGCGATGGCACAGGGACCATTTTCAGATATTTACTTGAAATATAGATTTTTTTTGGCACTTATTGCTTTTCTTCTAATGAATATTCATTCTATGCTTATAGAAAAATCAATACACATCCCATATAAAGAAAATCGGATGAGTATATTCGAGGTACCATCTACATAAGGGTAGAATTTTTCAATTATTACAAAAGATGGCAGCCAAAATGATACGGAAAATAATCGCGGGTAACTTTAATAATTAAAAAATGGAATGTGAGATCGATCGAAATGATCGAATAATTAGATCGCAATAACTCAATTGGTTGAAACGTTGGTCCCGATAAGACTAAATGATCTGGGTTCAAGTCCCAGTTGCGACTGTTATCTTTTATATTTTCTGTGACTTTTTATGATATAAATTTTACTTAAGTTATATTCATCGAGTTATTGATATTTTCTTCTTCAGCGATTAAAAAATCTACTAGATTATCTCTTCATTTATTGTTTTGGAAAATTTACAAAAGTATAAAATGATCGTATTTATTAAAATAGCATTGTGGAGTGCGTAAGTATTAATTATCCCGTTAAAAGTGTTGATTAAGAATGAGTAAGATTAAGAAAGGGACCCTTAGATGGTTTGGACATGTGCAGCGAATGAACGAAGAAAGGAGTGTAAGATGAGTGTAATGTATGACGCGAATGTGAATGAAAGAAGAAGCCGGGGACACCCGAGGAAGACATGGCACGATCAAGTGAATCAAATACTTGAGTCGGCCTTGTCAGAAGTCGGAATAATAGAAGAGAATGTATGCGACGATGTATGAATGTGAAGAAAGCAAGAAGTGTATGCCAAGATCGAGTTGTTTGGCTGTCCGTCCCTCTGCCTACCCCTGCGGGGAAACGGCGTGATGGTTAGTTAGTTAGTTAGTTAAAAATGTTCACAGCATGCATAGCTTTTAGTTCAGTTATTGCTTGGAAGAGATACTAAATAATTATAAGAAATACGGGAAATAAAATATAAAATTAGGAAAGATAAGAAAAAATAAAATAAACCATGTAATAACATTTCTAATAACACCATAAGCTATATAAATATAATCTAAGATGTGGAAAGAGAGAAAGAATATAAAGTATTAATTGTTTTTGTGTTTAATTCGTAGAACTCCATTTATTTTTTTTTTAAATTAATGTAAATCAAATTTAATAGTGTTATTATTAAGTTCTGCTAGTATTTTTAGTTGTTATTATTGTGACAGCTGTTTCGGCGTTTAAGGCCATTTTCAAACTGTGGTTAATCCGCATTGCGACGATTTATTTATATGATTTAATTTACCCCCACTCCTTTAAAAAATTGGTTGGATGGGTAATGATTTATTATCGGTAAAACCGATTTAGTTATGAAGCATGCTTTCTAACTAAATCGGTTTTAGGAGTGGGGGTAGATTAACCACAGTTTGAAAATGGCCTTAAACGCCGAAACAGCAGTCACAATAATAACAACTAAAATTTTGCAGAACTTAATAATAACATTATTAAATTTGATTTACATTAAATTTAAAAAATATATATATATATTAAAAATATATATATATATATATAAAGAAAATGGTATTTATAATATTACCACTATTTTCTATTCTTTTTTGCTTTTTGAAATATGCGAGGCTGTTAGTAAAGATGTCTATATCGTCACATTCTATCATCATTGTACAATCTACATATTCGAGACATTGGGTTAAATTTGGCAATACTGTTATTAAATAAATCAAGATAAAATATTTTGTCTCCTTATATAGCGTCTATTAGGAACTTTGATGTGAATACTACTTAGACAATGAGTGATTTCGAGAATAGATTACTAAAAAAATTCGTCAATTTTTTTTTATTCCTCTTTAAAGTATGTATAAATATTGGAACCACCGAAATATGTGAAGTAGGTATTTTCATAATATTATTAATAAGTATACTGTGTTTGCGTACATCGCTTTTTACTAATGCATCCGTATACACTCGTTTTCAAACAACATCGGTATTTCAATGGACGATGTTCCGACGAACTAGCGTTGTTGATCCCTTCGGCACCGGTTCACATTCTAGAAATACACCAAACGTACGTCGAACATTTGTAGAGTGTTAACTTTATAACATAAGAACGGGTCGCTTTTACGACTTGATGATGGACTCAATTTCACACGTTCTCCTCTGATACACGCGGTTGGCCCGAGACATGCCCTTTAAAAAGACTCGCTCAAATTTTTGATACCAACGACAAATGTTCGTTCTAGTTCTAGAGGTTAATTTTTTTTATATTTCTTATGTGAGTACCGCACAAGAGTCCCAACTACTCTCCACCCTTTGGAGCCAGTGAAACTACGGCATCGCCAACAGGGGTATGTTGTGAAGCTGAAAATTGCGAGAAGGGTGAGATGAGGTGGAGAAAGGTGGAAAAGTACCTGGATCTTCAGATCAGGTCACAAAATACGGCTAAAGCAATTTCAAGCATCGTTTCGATTCTGAATTTTAGTCTTTCACCAGGGCGATACTTATAGTATCTACCACTCTGGAACGTGCCGCAAATATACTGTATATTATTTCATATGCCGAGATTCGAACCCGCGGCATCCGTATTCGTAGCCGAGGATCGCAACCACTTAACCACGAAGGCCGCTAAAATCGACACGAAAGGTACACTGGAACCTTGTACTGACGTGCAATGGCTGCTTGGCGGCGCGAGCACTAGAGCGGTCGTTTGCGCAACTATGAGCGATTTACCGGTGGGATTTAAAACTTTCGGACCTCCTCTTTCAATCGCTATGTGGATCATTCACTCAGAAAATATAGCGGTTACGAAATTGAGTCCGTCATTTTGAATAATAATAATCCTGTATAAATATAAGCGAAAGCGGAAGAAAATCTAAATGTTATTTAAGATTAGTTATTGTTCACATAAATCCTTGAGAAAGAATTTTTTAATCTAAAACCCCGCATCTTCCGTTCACAATCCAATCCAAGTCAGCGACAAAAGACAATGCTCCGGAGGCTGATGTGTTACTTCGTATTTCCGCCAGTTTTCCTTACCTTAACTCTTTACCAAATATCAAACGTGGTATCAACAAAAGTAATAAACTATAAATAATGAAAGCCTCTCAGAATGTATGTGGAGTTTCCAAGTACACGGACCGGTAGGGTGGCCCGTCAACGCATTGAGGATTTTTATATCGTTTTCTTAAGGGTCTCAAAAATTGTTAGGTCTCAAAAGAGATTATGAATAATATGAACGAATAGAGTGATTGTTCATTTTTTTTGTTTTATTATATAAATTTCTAACGTCGCATTCAAGTTTTAATTGTGTTAATTGTGCAAGGCTGACGATCGACGTTGTAAAAGTACTGGGGATGTGGCCCCACGATGCAGCGTCAGTGTAAAAGTATCAGGTAAAGCAAGTTGGAGTGACAGTGTAAAAATACCAGGTTAGGTTAAACTCACCTGACGGCCAGGCGAAAGGCGCCTGACTCCAAGCTTACCTGGATAGCTCAGTGATAGAACAGGTAATCTCTCTTCTGCAGTCGTGAGTCAGCGACAGACTCATGCCGGCATCAGTCGAAAAGGTACTCAACTACCAAAGAAAAGACGTGCATCTTCTAGCCAAGTTTTATTTACGGGAAGGCAATCACAGTTTTTACACATGGGGAATCATATATTAACAATTGGCAACACACACCCTAAATTTAAAATTTATTCATCTAAAATTTTCTCTCTCCAGTACCATTAAAAATCAATTTACTTTAAACATAGTTATTTACAGCACAGCAAAAAAAGAAAAAAATAGTTACAGCTTACATTGGGGCCTCTGCCGGGGACGAGACAGCTCCAGGCAGATACGGTGTCTTCATATTAGTGTACAAATCCGGTCCACTATTTAGGGACCTCACAAGTAAATGGTCAACAGTAATTAGGACTTTTAAATTACGGTAACAAGACCCCATTGTAAACGGCAAGCCAGCGCAGGAGCGCGTGTCGATGACACAACCTCCGCGGTCTGCGAGCGAAATCTTTGTGTGCAAAATGGCCGTCGCTGCGTGCGGCAAGCCCGCGTCGGAGGCCAATTCGCAGAACTTTTACAAGAAGCTAGGTGCCTTTCAACAAGCGGCTGGAAGTAATTTGTAATTTCGTTACGTAACAACGTTATAGAGAGAAAATAAATAAGTGGAAAAAGTTACAAAGGTTTTTTAATCAAAAAATTCATTTTAAAATGAAATTCCACCATGAATTGACAGTATCAACATTAAAAATAATTACAAGTTATTATATTTTATATTTTATATTTTCCATATTTCTGCTCCACATCTCTAATCTTCGGCTGCTATCAGAAGACACAAAATGTGTTTTTGTGTTCTCAGAAAAAAATACCTTTCATGTTTATACTGATTGTGGAGGATGTTATATTTATTATGTCGTAATTTTGTTCGCAAATAATTATTGCACTATTTAATCATTGAAGAAAATAATATTAAGTTATCCTAAATGAAACATGAAAAACAAAAAAAATTCAGTCGCATCTGGGACTCGAATTCAAAACCTCTGCCTATCCGGGGCAACCGCTTAACCATCTTAGCTAATGAGACCAGTTCAATTTATGTCATCTATATCGATATCATATCTCAAATTCGGGATTTGTCAATATCATTAATCCATTTTAATTTTAACTTAATGTAAATTTAATTTAAAATTTTAATTTTAATTTTGCTTTTCTCCATTTTTAATCCCATATTATTCCCGGATAGGCAGGGGTCCTGGGTTCGAGTCCCAGATGCGACTGAAATCTTTTTATTTTCTGTATTTTTTTTTTCCTTTTTCATGTTTCATTTAGGTTATGTTAATATTATTTTCTTCAATGATTAAATATTATAATGAGGTTTTTAAATCTCAATAAAAATAGTTAATTATTAAAAATTCAATATATTCTTTAGACTTTTATAAAAAGTCAATAGATATCTAATATAAATTAAAAAATCTGATATTAATCCGAGACACTGTCTAGTTTACTACTGTGTTCGTTATGAACTTTGTAATCATCATAATTATTGAACTTGTAGAAGTTCACTCATGAGGCAAACAGATGTGTAATGTGGGCGTGTATGTGTGCCCAAATATGGCAAAAAAAAATTCGTTTTACATAAACATTTATGTCAATTTTTTAAATAAGAAATTCGGAGGCGGGTATGGATACCACCGCCCGGGGACCATTCATTTGGTAACCAACACCTCTGTCATAGGTCACTCCAAGTGGTTCACTATGGTAGGCTGCCCACCAAGTGCTTGTAGGGTCGGTTCGGGAGAGGCCGGTTAGGGGAGACCCTTTGAACTCTCCAGCCGGACTCCCTCGGCCCATCGCCTTGCGCCGCTGTGGAAAGAATAGATTTATACGATCGTCATTCCTGGGCACACTGACTTTAAGATTCCTACCCACCCCTCATACCTTTTTCTATCCCAAAACTTCCTCTCCTACATTTCCCTGAAAAGTCCCTCCAATAAGCATCCCTAAAGATGACATAAACGCTAAAAAAAAAAAAAATCTCGGGGCCTCTTGTGTGGAGTTAATTTAAAAAAATAAAGAGAAGAGAAAAGAGGGAAAATAAAATTAAGAAGTAAAGAGACGAAAAGAGTACAATATAGAAGAAAAGAGAATGAAAAGAGAAGGAAAGCGAAGAAAATAGAACAAAGAGACGAAAAGAGAAGAGATGAGAAGAAAGGAGAAGAAAAGTGAAGAAAAGAAAAACAATGTTCCTTAATTCTGAAAATGATCAAACATTTTCAACTTTCGACGTCCTTTTTTAAACAAACTAGCAAATAATTTGCTTGGCCTGTCTGGGGCCTAGGAGTCGAAAGGTTGTACGTAAATTAACAAAATCAATTTTCTTTCATACTTTTTTCATCACACTTCTTGGGAGTATTTTCTCAGTGGAGTCAAACAATATAAAATTATACTTTATTCTAATAATTATATTCTATTATTAATTATTATTAATATTAAAACTTATTCTAATTTACTATTTAGACCACGAAGTACTTTTCTATTTAGAAATTATAATACTCATAAACTGAAGAAATGAAAAAGTGAATCGAAGAAGAAGCCGGGGACGCCGGAGGAAGGCGTGGCACGATCAAGTGAATCGAATACGTCACAAGTCTGAATAATAGAAGAAAATGTATGAGACTATGTATGAATCTGAATGAAGCAAGAAGTGTATGCTAAGATCGAGTTGTTTGGCGGTCCGTCCTCTCTGCCTACCCCTGCGAAGAAATGGCGTAATGGTTAGTTAGTTAGGTAGTTGAATTAAAAATTACTTTGTAATTACCACTTTATTAGTATATATATATCAACATGTTTCGAAAGCGAAGCTTTCCTCGTCAGGAATACACAGAATACTAAAAAATAATAAAGTCAAGATAGGCAAATGATGAATTGTTTATATGTTTATTCCTGATGAGGAAAGCGTCGCTTTCGAATCATGTTGATAAGTGTATATTAATAAAATGGTGATTACAAAGTAATTTGTAATTCATTTATTTTAAACTTTGTTTCTCTATAATACCTGCCGTTATTAGTTCACCCATAATATATATGATTGATTTTCATACTCAATATATTTCACTGTACAATAATCCGACTGCCAAAACACTGGCATGTGCCTAACCTATCCTTATTTTAAAGAATTAAAAAGGAAAAGAAAAAATGGAATGCGTAACTTTTGAGATCCCAAACTTATCAAAACTCGATTTTAAAATAAGACCTTTGACGGCCCACCCTAACGTAGTCGGGTACAGCGTACGAGAGCAGTGTTCACGTTCTTGTAACAAAACTAACTTGTTCGTGATTTATTATCAATATACGGTATTTTTATTCTTATTTACGACGTCGCTGGCAGTTTGGGAAAAATGTGGCAAGACATTTAGACCGGGTGATATTTGAAGCACGACAACGCAAAAGGCATCGCTTGTCGTTTTACTCAAAGGAGACTTTTGCAAATTACGGAAATTACTACAAAAGAATGCAATCCTGGTTAAAATCTTCCCCGCAACAAGGTGCTGAGGATTTTTTAATAGTTATTTTAACATATTCTTTATCTACATACCTTCGTTCTACACAGGTAAGACATCCCTTAATGTAAATATCAGAATCACGGAGCACTTAAGATGCGTAAATAACAATATTTTTTCGGAGTTTGCCAATCATCTCATTTCAACCGATCATATCTATATATATAAAAATCAATGTAAGTTTGTTTGTTTGTCCTCGATGTTTTCTAAAATTACTCTACCGGTTCCGCTGAAAATAGCAGTTTGTTTTTATTAGTGCCGGGAAGGTTTAGAAAGTAGTTTGAATGAAATCCAATATGTAAAACTGTAAATGTAAACTGCTGAAACGTTTTAAAACTAGTATGAAAAAGATTGAACCCGCCATGTTTTATTTAGGTTAGCCCATAGATATTAGACTCTGGTTAGCCGCAGATTGCATATTCAAAAGAAGAAGGTTTTTTGGGTAGAATATTTTCAAAATGGAAAAACGGGTAGGTACCTACTTAAGAACTTTATGGTTTAGATATATTTTGAAAAAATAAACGTTTAGAATGAAATAAAATATGTAAAACAATGTTCCTTTATTCGGAGATACTTACTTTCGCTGTCAAATCAACTATGGCACCCTAATGACAAGCAAGAATTCACAACTTCATAACTTTATTCCAAAAAAATCCCGAGCAAGGCCGGGTACACATCAGCTAATTTTTAATAAAGATATAGGGGTTCGAATTCTTAAGCATAACGGCGCAAAATTAGATAATTCACAGGCACTGGAAATTAAAAAATCACTAAATATTAATTCTAATATATTGAATAACTAAGTAAATTCATGGCATAGTCCTCTTCTAGATATTTTTTCCAGTGGATGGCCATGTTCCTCCAGAAAACCCACTAATTTACCCTTCCCCTTTGTTCAGCTCTCACTCTACCACCGAAATATTCATGCAGGTCTGACATTATTTTCTGCCTTAGTTTATCTCAATGTAGTTAGTTATAATGAAGAAAGGGTACTTTGTTATATTTAAATGAAGTGGTTCAAAAGAAATGCCTGTGTTTATATTATAATTATGTCAAGTTACAAAGTAAATGGCTTTTACGAAGATATTTATTGTGTTCAAGTTTAATTTGTAGGACTCCATTTATATTTAAGGTGTTAAAATTTTATAATATTTATTATTATCTATTACCCATTTTAAAAACTGTTTCTTTATAAAAAAAAGTTCTGCTGGGTAATTATTATGACAGCTATTTCGCCTTCCGAAGGCGTTATCAAACTGTGGAGAAGCCACTTACAGACGATCTATTTATATGTTTTTCTTTTTTTTATATGAATACCCCACAACAGTCCCAACTGCTCCCAACCGTCTGGAGCCAGTGAGACTATGGCATCCCCAATTGGGGAATGTTATGTGACTGAAGGTATTTTGGAGGGGTAGGAAAAGGCCAAGAGGAAAGTGGGGAAATACCTGGGTATTCAGATTTGGTCACTAAATACGGCTAAAAGCCATTTCAAGTAACGTTTCAATTCTGAAAGGTGGTCTTTCACCAGGGCGATACTGAGAGTATCTTCCACTCTGGAACGTGCGCAAATATACTACATATTATTTTAAGTGAATTTATTGTGGAACAGCACAAATTAATTTTTTTAAATTACTTGTGCACGCCGGGATTTGAACCCGCGACCTTCAGATTCGTAGTCGAGAGCCTTATCCCTCGACCATGGAGGCCGTCAATCTATGTAGGAACTTATAATAAAATTCATAAAATGTTTTCATTTTTATTTTGTCAGAAAACATTAATCACATTATGATCTCCTCTAATTTGAAATATAGTTTTGACGTAAATGCCCTTTAACGAATACTCACACAATATGGTGGTGTTTTTTTCTTTGAATGAACTTTTTAATTATTACTAGCTGCTGTGTATTCGGCCTTGCTCGGGATTTTTCACTTGTCATTAGGGTGCCATAATTGATTTGACAATCTCAATTATCACCAAATAAAGAAACATTCATCTGAATATTTTATTTCATTCCAAACGTTTATTTTTTTCAAAATATATCTACATCATAAAGTTCTTAAGTAGGTACTACTCGTGTTTTCCATTTTGAAAATATTCTACCAAAAAAAACCTTCTTTGAATATGCAATCTGTGGCTAACCAGAGTGTTATATCTATGGGCTAACCTAAATAAAACATGGCGGGTTCAATGTTTTTCATACTAATTTTAAAACGTTATAGCAACAGTTTTACATGTTGGATTTCATTCAAACCACTCTATAAACCTTCCCGGTACTAAAAAAAAACAAGCTGTGCTATTTTCACCGAAACTGGTTCAGTAATTTTTGAGAAAATCGAGGACAAACAAACAAAGAAACAAAGTTACGTTGATTTTTATATATGTATATAAAAAAAAAAATTTAAAAAAAAAACAAATATATATTTGTTTTCATTATTATCTCTAAAACTCTGCATGTATTTTTGCCTGCATAATTTTTATTATATTGTATTTTTTCAATAGATTTGAAGTCACTTTGTGAGGTCATAATATTTTTCTCCATTGTTTACCAACATTAATAAATTGTGGTTAAAAATAAGATATACTAAACTTTTCCTCAAACTTTTTGTTTAACGAATTATATATTAATTAACAGTACTCGTATAACCGTTATTTACTGCATTTTGTATATTTTATAAATAATTTTTTGGTAGAGGAACATTGACTAATTTGCTAACGTGAAATGAAAAAAACTTTTTTTTTTATTAATTACTTTTTCATCACTTATTATTAATTTCTGTTTATGTTTGTAATTTTTCTATTATTATATTATTATTTTCTATGTTTTGTTTATACTTTAGTATGCTGTTTATCCTCATGTTGGTATTTTTATATTAAAAAAGTGGTGTAAGAAAATTTTTGTTTATTAATTTATTTATTATATCTATTTTCTAAGCTTACTGCAAGAATTTTGATTTAAAAAATGCTCAACCAGTTACTTTTACCGTGTAAAAGAAACAAGTAGAGCAAGTTGGAGCGCCAGTGTAAAAGGAACAGATAATGTGGCCCTACGATGCAGCGTCAGTGTAAAAGTAGCAGGTTAGGTTAAACTCACCTGGAGGCCGGGCGAAGGGCGCCTGACTCCAAGCTTACCTGGATAGCTCAGTGATAGCACAGGCAATCTCTCATCTGCAGTCGTGAGTCGGCGACAGCCTCATGCTGGCCCAGAGGAAAAAGGTACTCAAATTGGGACATCGTTCGGGGACGAGACAGCTCTATCCAGGAACGGTGTCTTCATATTAGCGGCTAGAAGTAATCAGTAACTCCGTTAGTTGACAACCGTCCAAAAATTTTGTACAGCCAGGAAGCAATATATATTATCGTTATAATTTTATCCCAAGCCAAATAAGAAACTTTGTGGTTAAGTTAAATGGAGCATCCATAAACACTTGTATATTCATATCCACATTACTTCCCGTTTTTTTCCATCCTCCCACATTTTTTTGGCTCAAGGCCGTCACCTTTATGCTGCTCAAAATTTACATAAATTGACAATAAATATATGAATAAAATGATTGAATGTTCGGTATCACGTCAGCCGATATATACATATATTTATTGTCAATTTATGTATGTTTTGAACATCAAAAAGGTGACGGCCTTGACCCAAAAAAAATGTGGGAGGACTTTTTTCCACAAAACTATGGAAATATTTAGGCCCGAAATATATGTTTAGGTTGTTACAGAGGTAAAAAAAAGGGTTGGTAGTTGGAAAACAAATCATAATATCTGTAGTATCATCATCACGATAGATTAAAATGAAAGTGAACATTTATGCAAATAATTTACGTGCCAAAATAAATAAACTAAGGATTTGCTAAACATAAACATGATACAACTTTTCGTATAAACAATAGATGAGATTTTGACTACCTTCGTGGTTGAGTGGTTACGATCCTGAGGTCGCGTGTTCAAATCCCGGAATGAGCAAGTAAATTTTCTATGATTAATTCTTTTTTTTTTCAGTTTATCAATTAAAAATAATATATAGTATAGGCGGCACGTTCCAGAATGATAGATACTTTCAGTATCACCCTGGTGAAAGGCCGCAATTCGGAATCAAAACGTTACTTGAAATTACTTTAGCCGTGTTTGGTGACCGGGATCTGAAGAGACAAGCACTTCCCCATCTTCCTCCACCCCAACTCTTTCCCTTTCCACTAATTTCAGACTCACAACATACTTCAGGTGGGGATGTCATAGTATCATTGGCTCCAGTGGGTTGGGAGCAATTAGGACTCTTATGCGGTACTCATATAAAAAATGTATTAACAAATATTTTTTCAAAGAGATAGATTTAACGTAACTTTAGCAAATGGACTCATAGTCACATATGTTTTTTCATCAGTTTCAAATTTTGTTATCATAAATCCTAACTTTCTGACATTTTTCCCCGCTTTTTTCCAGACCCGTTCATATTCTGCATAATATGAAGAACCTTCTCAAGAAACAGGTTGTTAATGTTTTCTGACATTAATTTATCGAATTTTCCGCAAAAATCACCTTAAGAGGAACGGCTGCACATCCTGTTTCATACATAACTTAATTTTGTATTTGGGGCCAAAATACCCATCTAAACTAAATGATATATTTTTTTAAATTAAAGGTTTAGTAAATATCTAGCACAGATGAGAAGTTTTTTATTCATTTTAGTTTTAAATTATGAAGTACATATCATGAAAAAAATTCAATATCTTTAAAAGCAACTTAGATAATTATTTCCGGGTTTACTGTATTTTTTTTAAACTATCATATTTGCTTTCTAAATATGATTATGTAAATAAAAATATAAATAATAATAATAAATGGTCGATATTTTAAATTATTTACGGCAAATTTGTGTTCCAACGTAAATCGGTCATTTTAAATTAAATTTACAGTCCACCATAATGCTTATTTTTTTATTTCAATATGTTTTCAAAGCAGATGGGATAATTTTTTTTTTAAATCACCTTTATCCCCAAATAATTGTTAAAGGTGCCTCTAAAATCGCAAAGAGATCAATTCCTTTAATGGCCTATATTTTATAATTTAAAAATACTTCTCATCCGTGCTAGATATTTACTAAACCTTTAACTTAAAAAAATGTTTTTCAGTTTGAATGGGTATTTTGGCTTCAAATCCAAAATTAAGTTTTGTACGAAACTGACCGCGCAGCCGGTCCTCTTAATCACGAGGTTCAATCTCAACCAACAATTCCATTGCTTCTTTTCACCACTTATAATAATCTCACAATGTTTCTTAAGTATGAAACGTTATAGTTCTACTGGCTCCAATCAGAAGGAACTCCATGAACTCCTATTACATACGTGACAAAAAATAAACATTTTAAAAATTGTTAATTTTTATTTTATGTTACACCTCACAAGAGCGCCCCTGTCTGTATGGTTTAATGGGAGAACTATATAACCACCCGGCTGGCTGGTGTTATGAGGCGGGTCAAGGTAGGGACTATAAGAAATGATCTATTAATGTGTGTCTTGAAATGGCCCGGATTGTTTTAATAATATTTTTTGTAATATTTATTTATTTGAAACACGCATTATTTAACAACAAAATGTAAGAAAGCTTTGACTGCCCAACTAGGAACAAATCCATTATATGAAGGAGGAAAAACAGATGCCGGTGGCTCATTCCGCATGCGAGTCGCCTTACACAAAATGAGTTGGAGAATCGACCCGTTCTCATGAAGCCGACATCAACTGTGAACGGGTGTTCCGCTTGTGTCCATCGAGTTTCGTACATGCACCGGAGCACTGAGTATAATTGCTGCTAGTTCCTTCGAACAGGCTACATTGAAATACTTTTAAAACAGCCTCAGTATACCCTCATTTCGTCTGTGCATTAAAGATGGCCACGGGTCGTCAATAGAATAATTAAAAATGGGTTTTCAATCAAACGGACCGCCCTCCATTGCATAATATTTTCTTTTAAATGTAATGCTCTTCTTGAACTATTATTTGTGGCCTTAAGATCCTATTTAGAATCTTGTTGCAACAAAAATACATTTTTTTTGTTAAAAATATTAAAGGAGAGCATCTCGGACAGTTTATTTATTCTACCTCTTTAAATTGGGTCTCCGAGGTTTAAAAAATAAATTATTATTTCTTATAAATAAAGTTGTCTGTAGGTTTTTAATACTCTCTGTATTCTTAAATACATACCGCGGAAAAATTCGTACACCTGAATTACTTGCGAGGTGTTTCCCTCAATGCAGAATAAATATTTTCCATTCTTTAAGTATCATGCTTAAGCGGAGAAGTAAGCCTTTCAGCTGTAACTAAATCTCTTAAAGGGGCTGAAAGATTCAATCTTGCAGCTCTGGTAGTCTGTTTACTAACTCTCCTGTACTATTCTGCAATATTCTGCGCTGTTCTGTTCCGTTCTGTATTGACTTCGAAGAGAACGTTCTTCTTTGTGAAAGAGTTTCAAGGGGATGCAACTTTTCAAAGATTTGCTGAGAGATTTAAAAATAATGTGCTTAAGGGGTGTAAATAAGTAAGAATGAGGGATGAGAGGATGCATGCATTTTGATTTTATTACTTTTTGTATAAAAGATGATCCTTTTTCCTATCAAAAGGATTTTGGAAAGAGTGTACCTTACCTATGGTTAAGAACTATGCCGAATCCGTACAACCTGAGATATATGAACACAGAAATTTTATGAATCAACACGTATAAAAGCGACCTTAAACACAACTTCACATAACTTAAATTCCAACAAATTGGTGGTAATAAAGTTGTAACATCCGATAGATGACTTTTCCTAAAAAATATCAGGTGATACAACACATCACCCGACGGAGTTCAATGAAATTTCTACCCATTTCTTATACGTAAAGAAACATTGAAATTAAAAACAACTAAAGCTCGATTAAATTCTCAATTGATGAGAAGACAGGAGTGACTTTTTGAGAAATTGGATATGAACGCATTGGTAGAAAATGCTGCTGGATCATTAACCAATAATAACCGGTCAGTGGCTGAGTTGGCATCGCGTTTGGGTCTCACTCAGGCGTCGTGAGTTCAATTCCTCGGCTGGCTAAGTCCTCCATTACGACATAAGCAACATCTTCCGCTTACTGTGATGGTAGTAGGAGATTTTCAAATATTGTCAGGTTATTCGTAACCGGGGAATATTTTATTTTCTGTAAAAAACACGTAAATATGTATATTTGAAACCATTGCATTTTTCACTGGAGTTCCTTATTATGTATTAAACTTTGTTAATCTGAAGTGACCTGGCAGGTAAGGATAGTCCAGTAGATAGATTCAGTACATAGATCCAGTAGATAGATGGTCCACTAGATAGATCCAGTAGATAGATCCAGTAGATAGATGGTCCAGTAGATAGATCCAGTAGATAGATCCAGTAGATAGCTGGTCCAGTAGATAGATCCAGTAGATAGATGGTCCAGTAGATAGATCCAGTAGATAGATCCAGTAGATAGATGGTCCAGTAGATAGATCTCCCTGAAGATAATATAAATCGTATGTACATTTTTACGAACCATTACCCTCATTGGTGGTGGGTTTTACATATAGCTTTATGTTATTAAGCGATGAGCTGGTAGATGCAATCTCTTAACCTTAAGTTTTAGGTTACTATAGTGGATTATCCATAATTAGTAGTGAAAAAAAAATGTATATAAATATATTTGTACAGCGCCCTTGTGGTGATTTTTCACATAAACTTATAAAATAGTACACTCCGATTCCATTGAAAAAGTTTAAGATAAATTTCTAAGATATTTAACCATAAACTCGGATTACTATTGATGCTATAAATTACAATAACATAATGAAAGAATTAAAATTATTAAAACCCTCGGATAGAAGACTTGTTTCTGACGTAACTTTTATTTTTAAATTTGTTAACGGTATTATAGGCAGCCTTGATTTAGTTAGCTTAATTAACCTTATTATTCCAACTAGAACTACTTCGTCAAAAAATGTATCCAACTGTAACGATAATGTCAGGTCTGAATCATTTAAAAACTCGCCTGTACCTAGACTTCACGCAGAAGGTAATACTTTTTCAAATATAGTAGATATGTTCAACTGCACGGAATGCAAATACAAAGAAACTTATAATAGCATACATCCTCAACAAGTACTAATAAGATACGTGTCTAGAGCATAAGTACAAGTGAATGTGCTTTGTGTTTTGTATATTCGCCTTTGTTGCTAATTATATTGAGTTATAGTTTTGTATGTGAATACCGCAAAAGAGTCCCAACTGCTTCCAACCGTCAGGAGCCAGTGAGACCATGGCATCCCCAATTGGGGAATGTTGTGAGGCTGAAGGTATTGGTGAAAGGAAGGAGAAGGGGAAGGGGAAGGTGGGAAAAATACCTGGCTATTCAGATCTGGTCACCAAACACGGCTAAAAGCCATTTCAAGCAGCGTTTCAATTCTGAATGGTGGTCTTTCACCAGGGCGATACTGAGAGTATCTTCCACTCTGGAACGTGCGCAAATATAATATATATTATTTTTAAATGAATTAATTGTAAAACAGCACAAATTAGTTAAATAAAATTTACTTGCGCACGCCGGGATTTGAACTTTTGAGCCTTACCCCTCGACCATGGAGGCCGTCATATATGCTACATACCCAATGTTGTTGGGAATTTGTTTGGACATTTTAAATATGTTGTTGTTGGATTTTGTGAATACGATACACTATCCGAGACACTATCTAGATTGCAATTATATTCGGGTAGAACTTTGCAATCATCATAAAGATAGATGACAATAATATGGAATTTAATGGAAGATATTATTGACACGTCTTAAAGTTGACACGACATGGTGTCGATGAAGATGGTGTAAAGTGAACTGGTCCCATTAACTCAGCTGGTAGGGGGGTTGTCTTACGACAGAGATTCCCAGATGCGACTAATACCTTTTTATTTTCTGTGTTTTTTTTTCGTTTTGGTGTTTCATTTAGGATTAATTAATATTATCTTCTTCAACCATTAAAAAATTCTGCTTATTTATTATATTAACAATGAAGCCACAAAATCATTACACATATTTCAAAGAAATATATACATATATTATTATGCGAATTTACGTGTCGCCCGCCAAAATTAAGCATAATATTCCAAAATGGTGGCTAAATTAAAACACTTTCCATTGCCAATAATCAATACTATTAATTTCCTAGAGTAAATGAACTAAACAAACAATTCTGAATCAATGTCCCAAATAAAGCATTTAAATTTTATGTCTTTGGGGGCAACCATAATATTTGAAGTTCCTTTCCACTCTGGCGCAGAGGCTTTTCAAGGCTGACCTTCCCTTACTTCCCTCCCAACAATATGTTGCTTTAATTTGACATAGGTACTTAATCATGATAACTTAACCTATGTACATTATTTACAGTTTGATAGGCTTAAAGCCTATTACGCCCGACACGAAATATTGAGCCTTCCATTGTGTCACGGCGTTGCTGGGCGGGTCGTATTTATGCTACTTCAATAATACTTTAATCTCCCGCTTCTGTTGGAGAAATGTCGCGCCCGAACATATTAGCCTCTGCTGGTGGAACACATTAATACGTCACACGCTTAGGGGCGGACTGTCTCAGTGGGTTGTTGAAATGTTTTTTTATCAACTTGTAAATAGACCGTCAATATTTTGGATTAAATTACGACGGTTGCTTTAAAATATTGTAAAAACGCAAAGTACCTTTTTTTTATTTTATTACTTTTTATTAGCCATCATATAAATAAGGGTGACCGGATAAATCAACACGCGTATGAATCGCCACACTTTTTAAAGGTCATTTTAAAAGGATGAAAAAAACACCCCAAAAACCTAAATAATCTTACCTAACCATTTTTTTTAAATTATTTGGTTAGGTGAGATTAGGTTTTTGGACTAGTTTTTTCGTACTTTTAATGACTTTTATTACTTTTAAAAAGTGTGCCGATTCATACGTGTTTTGATTTATTATGAAATCATAAAAGCATCTGAAAATACAAAATATGGAGAAAGAATAAAAATATTTACAGAATAATAGTTTTATTGAAAATTAATTATCATATTAAGAAAGGGACGCTTAGATGGTTTGGACATGTAGAGCAAATGAACAAAGAGAGGAGTGTAATGAGTATATATGACGCGAATGTGAATGGAAGAATGGCACGATCAAATGAATCAAATACTTGAGTCGGGCCATGTCAGAAGTCGGAACAACAGAAGAGAATGTATGAGGCGTTGAATGAATGTGAATGAAGCAAGAAGTTTATGCCAAGATCGAGTTGTTTGGCGGTCCGTCCTCTCTGCCTACCCCTGCGGAGAATAGGCGTGATGGTTAGTTAGTTAGTTAGTTAATTATCGTATTTTGTAAACTATTAATATTTTAGTGTTTTTGAAAGTCCTCTTCACCGGGGGTTTATTTACTTTGATATCATCTAATTATGTGTGTCTTCTATGTCATTGTTAGTGCTGTTTTTAAGGTTGTTTCGTTGACCTCTTTCAGCCAGACTTTATTTATAGACTTGTACTATTTTTCTATTCTGTTTCTTTTCTATGTACGTACATGGTGTTAACTTTTTAGAATAAACTATTAGTTGTTAATTCCTTTTCCAGATAGTATCTGTGATGAAGTTGAAAAATCTTGAAAAAACATATCTTTTTATAACTAACAAAATTAGCAGTTAAGCGAAGCTAGCAGTTCATAATGGAGTACTGATACCAACTCTGATGTATGGCAGGGAAGCATGGAACTGGCGGAAGAAGGATGAAAGTAAACTGAATCCTGTAAAAATGAGATCTCTGAAGCGTATGTGTAATAAAAACATGTATGACATCGCAAATAATCGAGGCTGATGTTAGTGTAATTAGCAATATTAAGAAAGGGACGCGGAGATGAATTATGCATTTATGCATTGGGGATGAACGAAGAAAGGAGTGTAAGGAAAAAATGTGACGCTAATGTGAATGGAAGAAGACACCCGAAATGCCGGAGAAAGACATCGCACGATCAATTCTTCTTCCTTTGTATATTGCAAGACAGTTAATGGAGGTCATAGTGTGATTCTGAGGTTATTCAGACAGTCGACGGCTTCGGAAGTAACTTAATTCAGCACAGGTGTGCCATAGGGAAACTAATAAATAACTAACTACGATATGTTCTATTGCTCGAATATGCCCACATTTACAAAGTTCGGAATCTTTTGGAACCCATTTACGCATCATATACGCACAACCGCTGACTGCACCGGATGCGGATTTAATTGGGTCCACGTCTTCCAAGGAAGAGAGAACCCTGGCGATTTAATGCTAAAGTCTACAACAAGATGCTGTTTTTCATGTCCGTTTTTTTTCAAAGTCTGCCACTGAGATCACCCCAACTCCTCAGGGGAGTGAACGATCAAGTAAACCAAATACTTGAGTCGGGCCATGTCAAGAGTCAGAATAACAGAAGAGTTTGTATCAAACGACGTATAAATATGATTAAACCAAGGAGTGTATGCCAAGACCGAGTTGTTTGGCACTCCGTCCTCCCTGCCTACTCCTGTGGGGAAACGGCGTGATAGATATTTAGCTAGTTTGTAAAATTGACAACAACAAAAACATTTTTTTGTTCCATAATGTTTTTCCCATAGTTTTTACAAAAAATTGCATAAATTAGCCTTCGCGGCTATTAGTTATCATTGAGATTATGTCTGAAAAACCTTTGACTCTGTGCAAAAACGGACGATCCGTTTAATAGATTCCCCGATTAACAGACGGATTGTAATCTTAAGAGCACAGGCGTCAGGTGGGAGTGTGAATCCTCGGGATTGGGAATTTGGAATCCTCGTTCTATCAGTATTTCAATAGAAGATGTTCTGGGGAACTCGCTTCATTGATCCCTTCGGCACCTGTCCATAGTCGAAAATACACCAAACCCGCGCCCAATATTTATGCACTGTTGACGTTTGTCATGTGAGAACGGCTCGTTTCTACAAGTTGTTCTTAATAGCTCGCCTGTGGAAAGATTTTACGGACTCTGCGTTTCCTTCGTCCTACAACATGAGGCCGTTCAGAGAACCATATTCACCCCTCCCTCTCCTCAAAAAGACCCTGTATATCGGACGTCCAAATCAGACTAATAACAATAATAATAATAATCCTACATATAACGGCAAAGATGCGCCTACGTAATCACATGCAATTTCTGCGATTCAGATGACGCATTTAATGACGTCAATGAGAGCTGTTGACGTCATTATTTCTGGGACATACACCAGTGACATCAACTAAATCATCAGAAACGTCATAACTGACATCTTTCTATTGACCTCAATGACGTCAATCACTGTGAACATACGTCAATTGTACAATTGAGAAAAATCATTTAAATAGAGAAATTACTTTAATAAACGACCATTGTGAAAAAGATAATCAGCCTTTATTCTACACCTCTACAAAACTCCTGCTGATAGATTAAGGTGTCGATGTATACCGGTGTTCCCTCCAAAATACAATATTCGTATGTTCCATACACCCTGCAAAAAAGGTGTGGAGTTAATATAAAAAAACTATATAAACTATCTTTAAAACAAATAAATCTCGAAATGATATTCTGAATTAATACTCATCACCTTATATACATTACCATTTAAATGTCGTCTAGTTTGCCTCTGAACTAGTATTCGTACCTACGTCATAAATTAGGTACCTAACCTATAAATATTATCCAACATAACCTAATGTTTTTACGGTGTTACCACCATGTATTTACTCTAAAACCTCTTTAGCAATAACGCTCACGTATGTATAGAGCTACCATCCAGATACCCTACTCTGTGGTCAAACACCTTTAGACTAACGTACCTGTAAGTAATACATTATTTTACAACGTGTTCAATTCTGTAAACAAAATTAGATTTGTTTTTAACGCATTACACCTGCAAAGCTAAGTTAGACAAGTTTAACTTTTCAGGTGGCCAAAAGACAAACTAACTTTTAAATCAATAGATTTTTTTCAATACAAAATATTTTCAGTGAGTGGCCAGTGCCATCTAAAATAATTACATATAGTTAAAAGTATCATTGTGTTAAAATGATTTTCGATGAAAAAAGACGAATGGTCGTCAATACTCAGGACAGTGATAAGAGATCACGGGTTCAAAACCTGGAAAGAGCAATAAAAATGTTCAGATTTTTTTTGGAATAATATTGAAGCTTTAAAACCTCATCGTAATAAACATATAAACATTTTTTTGTAATAAATTGAAAGACACAAAAAAATAAAAAGGTAACGGTCGCCTCTGGGAGTCAAACCCCGAAACTCTCGGTCTACCATATATCAATTGAGCTACTGCTATCCGTCATTTTTATCGATATCATACTTCAGTTTAGGAACTGTTAATAAAATCTGGAATTCATTCCTATGTATATTTTTCCTGCTATCTTTCTTTATTGACTGCAAGATTCTTCACGAATTTATTTGCAATCTAGATAGTGTCTCGGATGTACCTATCAGATTTTTTTATTTATATGGGATATATATTGACTTTTTCTACAATTCAAGGATTATTATTAAAAAAAAATTATTGGAATAACTTAATGTAGCTTATAAACCACATTTAATATATACGTATGTTTTTTTAATAATTTAAGCTAATATTTACAAATTTCAAAAGAAATATGAAACAGAAAAAATAAATAAATAAAAAGATGGCCGTTGCATCTGAGACTCGAACCCGGGACCTCTCGGTCTATCCAGTCTATCAATTGATTAGAGCACCAGATGCGCGATAAAAAACTAGTTGTCTTCATATATTGTTTAGGATTTCCTCGTCTTCATGTTTACTTAGACATATTTTGATGTTGTTTTTGAACTTTTGAAGTATTTTTAATATCACTTACCATTATACACTTTTCCAGGATGATATTTATGGTTTTTCTGGACAAAAGACGTATGTAATCATAGAATGTTAATTAGATTTGAGGTGTTTGTCCTTGCAGTGCAGGTGTGTTGGTCAGTAAGTTATTCAGTAATCCTTTAAAATTGAGTAGAGCATTCTTTAAAATAGGTTTTAATACTGAAAACATTAAATAATGTATTAATATTCTTGCGGCACTTTCCAAAGTGGTAGATACTCTCAGTATCGCCCTGGTATAAGATAACCATTAAAAATCAAAACTTTACTTGTTACGGCTTGAGCCGTGTTTAGTGACCATATCTGAGTAGCCAGACACTTCGTATCCTTTCACTTCTCCCATCTCCTTTCCCTTCCCCACTCTCTCCGACAGTTGAGATCAGTTGGAACTCTTGTGCGGCATGTGTATGCCGCACAAGAGTTCGATTTAATCCAATTGAGATCAACAAAACTTATCTTTAATGGTCTCCCAACTCTCTTCGGTATTCGGCTAGTATTAAAGATAAGTTTTGTTGATCTCAATTGGATTTATTCACAGAGAGATTTTTTTAAAAAATTATGAAACCGTACCTAGTTGAAATTACATTCAATATTGCCCTAGTTTGAAATAACTTTAGCTTTAGGTGCATATAGTTAACAAGAACTATGCGTTAAACCCAGAAGTAAAAAAAAATTGAATAAAAAGGGATTTTATAATTTTCGTGATTGTACAATGAAATGAAAAAAAATCCCAACATTGACATTTTCTCAAATTCCATAAATGCATTTAAAATCTCAATACAAAAACCCATATGTGATGATTTTTCTTATGTCTTCATAAATACATAAATAAAATTAAAATACGTAATCATATTTAAATCGAGTAAAATCTTTGAACCTTAGTGACATTATTTAGCCTTAAACATTTTTAACATATTCGTTTGTTTGGCCATCGTGCGAACAAACAACATCGTCATTGCACTATCGTGTTTTTACACGCACCGAGTTTCAGTGAGATGGGTAAATAAACATTGTTATTTGTAACGAAATAATCCATAAACTTTATTGCGTACACCACACATGTTGCAACATAAAAAAATATTTATTTATATATAAAATAAAAAGAAATATAGATATTTTCTGAGGCGCCGGAGCCATGTTAGGGGGAACGGCTGAGCTGCCTGTTTAATACAAAACTTAATTTTGCATTTGAGCCCAAAATACCCATCCAAACAGAAAGATCAATTTTTGTTTAATTAAAGGTTTAGTAAATATCTAGTACGGATGAGAAGTATTTTATTTATTTTTATTTTAAATTTTAAAAAAAAAACAATATTCATAATTTTAGAGGCAGCTTAGAAAATTATTTGCGGGTTTATTGTATTTTTTTTAATATATCGTATTTGCTATGTAAATATGATTACACAAATAAAAATACGAAAACAAAACATTAAAAAAAAAAACAATAATTTCGAGTCGATATTTTAAATTCTGTACGGCAAATTTGTGTTGCATCATAAATTGGTCATCTTTAATCTAATTTCAAGTCCATCATAATGCTTATTTTTAAATGTTTAAAATTTCTTATAATTTTATATTTAATTATATTTTTTAAAGCAGATGGGTTAAAACATTTTTTTTAAATCATTAGCCCCTAAATAATTGTTCCTTTTAATTCCTTTAATGGCCGATTTCATAAGGTAAAATAAAAATAATAAATGTATTTTTTCTCGGAAGATTATTCAATTTGTACGATTTTTCAGGTTAATAATTATTGCTTATAATAATTTGTTACCATATTTGTTCTATGCATAAAAAATCTTGTCTTATAAAAACATTAGTTTATCATTTAAAATAATAATATCTGGCAAGTAAAAAATATTCTTACAAATAAAATGTAGATTCGATAGAATCTCGACGCCACCTAGTGAGAGAGTTAGCACTTACAATGCCTTTCCCACAAAAATAAAGATGGTTGTTTCCAGTGAGAAAAAATGTAATTAGCAATGATTGTAGTCTGAAGAACTAGTACATGTTGACTAATTTGGCGGGTAATGAATAACCTGCCGTAGCTCAGTGGTAGAGCACTTGTCTGGTAAACAAAAGGTCGCGTGTTCGTGTCCCGTCGGCAGCATGTATTTTTTCTCGGAAGATTATTCAATTTGTATGATTTTTCATGTTAATAATTATTGCTTATAATAATTTGTTACAATAAAAATACTTCTAACGCGTACTAGATATTAAAAATATACCATTAGGTTTGGGTGAGTATTTTGACCTCAAATCCAAAATAATGTTTTGTATGAAACAGGCCGCGCAGCCATTCCTCTGAATAAGATTATCAATTTAATATATCACCGCACGCCCCTGAACATTGGCTAGATATTATCGAATAACAAATAAACAAGTAGCAGTACCTACTTTGCAGTCCATAACGTTTACAGCTACTTCTACTTACGATCGTAATACAAAGCAATCACCCTCCGAAATAAACTTGATCGCGCTTAAGAATGCCGGTTATATCTCAAGAGCCGAAGGAATCTCACTTAACCCTTCCTTTATACGTAGGTCAGTTATAAAATCCCGTGAAAATCCTAATTTTATCATACCAACAAAACTTGTTTTTTTCGTTTTTTATTGTTTAATATTATTTCTTTATACAATGGGATCTTGTATCCGCTAAGCTACTGTAAGTAGCTTGTCAGCAGGAGTTTAGTTCAACTATATTATATAATACAATAATAAATAAAAATAATCCTACAAATAATAGCGCATTAATGAATATTTTTTTGTAGAGTGGAGTGCGGGGTTTTTTGAGAATGTGATACTGTGAATTAAAAATTATATCTTTATATATTATAGAGAGTTGTGTAAGGAGTATTGGTTCGAAAGTACCTGGTTATTCAGATCAGTGGCCTGTGTCCTGTGCTCAGTATCCAGTGCCCAGTGTCCATTGGCCTGTGTCCTGTGTTCGGTGTCCAAATTTGGCGTCAATTTGGTGGTATATCTATGATCTGGTTTATATTGCAGAGTATTATGACCTCTCGGAAGGGACTGGACAAAACATCTTACATGCTGGTAACATTGAAATAGAATATTGAATTTCGCGCAACTTTACACCGAAGTCGCGTTGAAAAAATGTTTTCCAAGTGTGAAAACAGTAAAACAGTTGTTTTATAGTGATAACAGTCATTACATTACATGATATCAATTAAATAGAATTGTAAAATTATTTAAAGATTTCAGCAAGTACAGTTTTGTGAAAGTTTCAGTTTCAGTGTCGATAAATCGACGTTTATTGAAATAACGTTATACAGTTTCATAAAATACGGCATGTTTTAGTATAATTACAATATATGTTACATAATTATATTATTGTATTGTTTACCTTACCTACCTCACTAGGTGAAACCTGTTCTGAGAACAGACTCTTTATGTTATAGTAGCACTTTTTTATATGAATACAGCACAAGAGTCCCAACTGCTCCCAACCGTATGGATCCAGTGAGACTATGGCATCCCTAATTGGGGAATGTTGTGAGGCTGAAGGTGTAGAGTAGGGGAAGCAGAAAGGGAAAAGGAAGGTTTGGAAATACCTGGCTATTCAGAACTGGTCGCCAAACAAGGCTAAAAGCCATTTCAAGCAACGTTTCAATTCTGAATACTGGTCTTTCACCAGGGCGATACTGAGAGTATCTTCCACTCTGGAACGTGCGCAAATATACTTTACATTATTTTTTTAAATTAATTAATTGTGAAACAGCGCAAATTAATTAAATAAAATTTACTTTTGCACAGCGGGATTTGAACCCGCGACCTTCGGATTCGTAGTCGAAAGCCTTACCCCTCGACCATGGAAGCACTTAAATAATTGTTAAATAATCAAGGAGACCATCATATTTGTTTAAAAGACAACATCCTTAAGAGAAATTTATTTTGTACTTTCTCCACCATTGATTAGGGGGTAAGTAAAATTCGCTGATCCCCATATTATTGAGCCACTTTCCAAGATGCTACGTACTAAGCCATAGTATAGAAAACAAATCGCGGCCGATCTTAAAAAAATGTCTGGATGGAAATTCATCAAGTATTCGCGAAGAAACAATTTATACCATAAAATAATTACAACCAAACCTCCATCCCTACTAAAAATATAATTCCCAGAACTTTATAACTGTCTTAAGTAGATTCCAGGGGTCCGGACTCGAGCCTCTTTCTGCAGCCCTTCGCTTTGGTGATATCGCAGATTTTCCCGGGATAAATACGCAAATAAGCCAAAAGGCTTTTGTTAAGCCTGGTTTTAGAGCCTAAGGGTTGCAGACTCTAAGGCTGTACTGCGCTGGTTGTAAGGCTCTGCGCCGTCTAGACTTTCATTCCCTCGGGATAGTTTATTCAGGGGTGCGATATTTATGAAACTACAACTGATGTTTGCGTGGGTTTTGTATAGTGAAGTGTGGTACTTTTAATAGTTTAGTAGGAAGGTCTGGAAGGACAGGATGCTTAGGACTGAAATCAAGTACTGAAGTACCAATAAGTTAGCATTCTTGAGGGGGAGATCTTTCAATAGTCAACTCTTACATGGTAATCACTTAACTAGAAAATATAAATTCTGGAAATTTGAACAACGGAAAACAGTCAGTAATATTTATTGTTGTGAAACATGACTTCAGCGGCAATTTTGAGCTAGACAATTGACTGTAAGTATATTTTGTTTTTATTGTGAGAGCTCTTTTAACGTTAAGGTCTAATTTGAAACTACACATTTTCAAAAACATTTTTTTTTATATGAATACCGCACAAGAGTCCCAACTGCTCCCAACCGTCTGGAGCCAGTGAAATTATGGCATCCCCAATTGGGGAATGTCGTGAGGCTGAAGGCATCGCGGAGGGGAGGGAAAAGGGGGAAAAGGAAGGTGGAGAAAATACCTGGCTATTCAGCTCTGATCACCAAACACGGCTAAAAGTCATTTCAAGAAACTTTTCAATTCTGAATGGTGGTTTTTCACCAGAGCGATACTGAGAGTACCTTCCACTCTGGAACGTGAGCAAATATACTATATATTTTATTTTTAAATGAATTAATTGTGAAACAGCACAAATTTGCAGAACTTTATTATTTAATAATTATTTTTATTATAAAACAAAATACTTGTTTGTAACTGCTTTTAATGTCATTGTTGGGCGAATTCATTTTTAGCAATTTTTCAATTCTTCTGTTTGTGTACAATGTCACCCGTAGGCAATGACATGTTGTGTGTAATTCCCGTAGTGAAAAAATATGAAAATTAATTTTAATCACTTTTCGGTAAGATATCGGGAAAACAAAAATATTGGGCGTCAGCCCACATATAAATTACGCGTGTTTATATAAAATATTTCGAATTAATGTATACTTTTCCACATTTATAAATAAGATTAATAAATTTGTTTTCTTTTTATTTTAAAGAAAATAAAGTTCATTATTAAGTTCTGCGAGTATTTTAGTTTTCATTATTAAGACAGCTGTTTCTGCATTCAAACCCATTTTAAAACTGTTGTTAGGCCACATTGTGACGACTTTCTCATATAATTTTATCCCCCCCCCCCCCCAACATAATTTAATTTTGATGATGTTAGAAATGATTTATTAATATTTTCGTTAAACACCGATTGCTCAGAAATAATTGTGATATTTAAATTCTCTATTCTGCGAGGTACTTACAGTTGAAATTTGTTTTCCCGCTTTTAATGGTAGCAAGTTTATCATCATTGTTTTGTAATTATGTAAATGCTATTAAGAGAAAGAATTTAGAAGTATATGGTAGATCTGTGAATTATTTTAAAAAATAATGTCGTTTTAATTTTGTGAAAATGCTAAGTGTTGAAAAGATAATTTTCTTTTTTTTATCTTTAAAAATGACTTTGAATGGCGACACAGCTGTCAAAAATTAAAAAAAAATACTTTTTAGAACTTAATAACAACATTATTAAATTAATTTTCTTTTATTACTTTTTTGGAATAACTTATTGAAACCTCATTATAATATATTTTTAATCATTAAAAAAATATATTAACAACTTTTTCTCGTTTAAATCCTTAGCAGCCATTGATTCGGGTAACCGTAGCTTATTTGGCATAGAGCGCAGGTTCCGGATATACCATAAGGTCCTGGGTTCGAATCCCAGCTGCTACTGTTATTTTTTTTCTTTTCTTTGTCTTTTCGGTTTCGTGTTTCGATTTGGGAATTGTTAATTATCTTCAATGATTAAAAATATTTTCTTTTACATAAAAAAATAAAAAAATTAAATTCTACGAATTAAACATATTAACAATTAAAAGACGACTATGTAAAATCAACGCATTGCCATAAATAAAAACACTTTGCTATTCTTCTTAGATTTAATGTAACTTCATTAAATAATCAATACAACTGACATTTAGATTTCAGATACATACCACGGGTTTTGATTTAAAACATGCCTCCCCAATTTTTTTTTATTATCTATGCGTACTACTTTCTGAAGAGACGGGTGTTAATCTCTCTGACTTCCATGAAAAGTCCTGCGTCAATCTTAGATCGTACATTATCATTTCCAAGATTTGTGGCCTCATTCTCCGAAAGTACAATCCCTAAAATAAGCATCCAGAGTGCGCTTTGGCTCCTTCATTCTACCATTGTTGGAATGCGCATTCCTAATAAGTAAATTAAGTCTTTACGTTAATCGCTTTACCTGTGAATTCCATCTAGCAACGTTTGAACTGTATTATGTAATTACATCTTCAAACATATTAACCCAGTAAAATCTAACGTGATTTATGATCAACTCATTTGATTCAATTGCATTAAAGCCACTTAGACAAAATTTATCAAAACTTATTAGCACTATTCTCATCTGGAATAAATATATGATCAGATAGAACCCAGTGTACATTCACGCACAATCTTCCATTGAGAACAATACCATATTGGCATATACATTATTCAAATCAGGTCTGAAAGTGAACCGCAAATTTACCATCAGTACAATATTGCAGTGATTCACCGGTGTATAATTGACTAGGGTATCCCTTAGCTGGGGAAACAATCGGGTGAAATGGGGTCTCACCGCAGACTGGAGACTTGAACTATGGCAAATCATTTGTCATATTATGCAAGGCCGATGGCAAATAAGCCGGTGTCAAGTTGGTTTCAAATCCTGCAAAATTATTTCTAGTCGTGTTTACTCTCTGCTCAGATGCATCGAAGCATGGTGGATTTAGAGGTAAATGTGGTAATCTCAAAATACCATAAATTAAATATTGTGACTTAGGAAGAAGTTCTGAATCAGTTGGTCAAATTTAGAGAGCGGTTGAAAATACAGAATTGTCTTGAAGATAGGTAGCCTCCAACAGGAGACTGCAAAAGTATTTTGTTTACACCACTGTTTAATAAATAAATATCAATACGTTTCAAAATCACAGTATACTATGTATCCTGATGAAGAAAGCTTCGCTTTCGAAACATGTTGATATTTATATGTTAAACAGTGGGGTAAACAAAATACTTCATATTAATTTTATTAATAATGATGCCACAAAATGATTACACATCTATTGAAGAAAAAAAATGTATGCTCTTCTTCTTCACGTGGTGGAGGAGAGTTGGTAGAGATCAAATTTGGATGCTGAGGGAATCACTTGGTTCAGCACAGATGTGACTCCGTTAAACTGATGAAGGGGACAATTTTTTAGGATGCGTTCTGTTAAATGCATATAATTATATAGATACATACATTAAATTAACAAAAATGCGTATGTTTTCTGAATAAAGAAAAAAATGTCAATAATAAATGTTTCGGAAGCGAAGCTTCCCTCATCAGGATGCACAATATATTAAGAAGTAATGATAAGTATGTATAGACAAATAATAAACATTGAAAAATAATAATGTAATAATAGACTAATTACAAAAATAAAAATAAATAAATTAAATTAACAAAAGGTGATGAAAGTAGGTATATAAAATGTTAAAATAAAATGAAACTATTATTATGAAATATTAAATAATAAATTTATATTAGAAAGTTAAAAATAAAATTAAGTTTGAAATTAATGTAAATAAAATCAAGAAAATAACAAACCAAAAAGAAAATCGTAATAATAACTTTTATTTAATTTATATTAATAACATTCCAATATTATATATAATGTTAAATTAAGTTTAAAAAAATTAAAATTAAAAATATTTCTTTGACTATTAACACATAATTGTGAACCACTTGTATTCGAATGTAAAAATTTTAAACCTTCATTTTTGTCAAAAGAATGACTTGTTCCTAAAATATGGTTAGAAAATTGAAAGCTATCCTTATTATGTTTACAAATATTTTAGCAAATATGGACCTGACCAGGTGCTCTACGTGTGCAGGGGCCCCGATTTTACAGATTAATATGGTTAGGTTGTGTAGGTCGGAAAATGTAGTGCGATTTTATGAACGGTATCACAAGTAACGTATTACTACATTTCATACAATTACGTTTATAGAGTATTCATAAATATATAAAATATTGGTTCAACCTCTGTACCACGAACGCCATCCTTGGATATTCCGTATCGACAAAATATTCCCATTTGAAAAGTTGACTTTTCCACGGCCAAATGACTCTGGGGAAAATGTAAGTAATCCAGGGAAGTGCACACATTGGACGCACATGCGCCACGGAAAATGAGAAAGATGTTTGCTTTATCATTTGCGATCTCTGCTTGCATTGGGGAAAATTGGGTACCCACCATCCACTCGTACAAATGGAAACGTTTTCACCGCCGCGGAAAGTATTCTCTCAAAGTGGTACAAATTTTATAGTTTTCTGATTGAAAATATTTTGTAGCTAAAAAAAATATCAATGCAATTTGTGGATGATAGGAAAAGTCTGGAGTTTCTGTAAAAAAAATTTAAGGCCAATATCCAAAGCTCGTGAAGGTAAGATATCAATATCAGTTTGGTGTACGCATCAGGCTTTCAGTGGGACAGTTACGCGTTCAATGGAGGCCGCAATGCAGAGAAAAATGTTTGATTATGTCATTATTTTGCTTTGCTTTGCAGTACTCGCAATTTATTTTTTGATATCGTTTTAATGTGAAAGTATTGTTTTATTGAATATACATTTTTATTATTTCTATATGTTAAAAGTTTGTGTCGATTATTAGCTAAAGATGACAGATCAAATGAAATAAAATAAAAACTTCCTTTTCCGATATGTCCTTTTGTTTGAGATTGGCGAGGAACGGGGAGTTAAGGCATCAACCATTAGAAAATCTGCTGTTAAAACTCTGTTAGAATATTTTTTCTCTGAACTTCACCTTTTTCGCACGTCATCCAATAATTTTCAATATTTATTTTTTAACAAAGATAATCATAAGATATGCTTAAGTGGATACACGAGGTTAAGCTAAAAAAAAATCTTATGCTAAAGTTAGTTGCAGAGAGGAGTTATATTATATCTTATTTTAAATTAAGGAAGAGGAATGGGAAAGGGAAGATCAGATAAGAGATCCTCTCAATACATACTACGATACTTGTGCATTCATTTGCAATCGTACGCATTACTTCTATTCAACATGTCGATATTATTGACTTGCGTGTTAAATTGTGCACATATACCGGGAATTGGAGAATTTTTCCTAAGAAAAATTAATATAAATGAAAACAATCAGTTTGTCGGGTTGGTCTTGACGGTAAGTAGAATTTTATAAATTTGCTGAGCACAGGTGAGTCCAGGCCGTCGTTTAGATTTTTAATTAATGGGATCTGATCAAAAATTAACGTTTGTGCTTGCAGGGAACGGAAGTTGTGGAATATAATGAATTCGGCGTAATTTGTAAAGTTCAAAACTCAAATTCAGGACTTTGTCAATATTATCGTCCATTTTTAATCCCATATGATTGGCAGCTATATTTATGATGATTATAAAGTTCTTGACGAACACAATTGCAAACTAGATATTGTCTCGGATAAATATACGATTTTTTATTTATATGATACATCTATTGACTTTTTACTAAAAGTCTAAAGAATATTTAGTTTTAAATTTTTAATTATTTTATTGAAGTTTAAAAACCTCATTGTAATATTTAATCATTGAAGAAGATAATATAATATATAAATTCTTTGAATTCTATCATATGGGTTTGGTAAAAATGTGTTTAGATCTTTGTGCAGTTTTCTAAGTAGGGGGGGGATGCAGGCGGTGTTAAGGGAGTACAGAGTCTTTATTAATTATGTTGGGAAAACGTTTTTGATATGCGAATTTTGAATTCCAGCATTTTATTGGCTTTATTGATTACTTCATTAGTATGTTTGATAAAGTTTTGTTTAACTAACGTTGGGAGTCAATCGTTAACAATATAAATAAATACATATTTTTGATAAGTTATTTTTAAACAACAATCAAAAGTTTAAGTCTAGAAACATGTAACTACTAATTAAATCAATATAATCAAGTACGTGTATTTTTTTATTGCTTTATTAGGTTTAGATACCAAAATGGCTTCACAGCACTCTGAGATTTATTTTTAAATATGTGTGTGTAATAGTTGTGAGATTTAAGCTTGATCAACCTACTAACAACGTCATTTCCACGAACTACGTTCACATATCTCAGAAGATAAATGGGAAATGTTTTGAAGGGGATTTACTCCACTATCTGTTTTCCACAAAATTATAATTACAATTTCCAACGAATCGCTTAAATGCAAAGTACATTATTAATTCGTACTCTAGTTAATGATTCACGGGAAAACTTGTATAAGTACGTCAGTTCACAATAGCAAATGTTTGTCTTCAGTAAATACTGCCATAATTTTGTGAAACTTTAAGTAGTACTCTAGTAAAACTTAATGATTCTGTCACATCATTTCCCAATACAAATAATAATAATAATATTCAATTGAACAAATACCCAAAATGGCGCAAGGGCGTGAAATCCTATAGGAGGCACACAACAGACGAAAAAAATATGATAAAAGTATAGATTAGGTGACGTTAGGTTAGTTAAGTTTGGGTTATTTTAGGTTAAGCCAGGTTTGTTGTTTGTTTAATTATTTTTCTTCACTTTTCTTCGTTGATCTGTTTTGTCACTGTTCTGTTTTATCATGGAACCGTTTTTTATCGAAATATTGGTCTAGGGTGGATTTTACAAGATCCTATACGAAAGGGATATGGGGGGTGAAAAATGGAAAGGTTACGATAAAGTGATATTCAATTGCGGCTTAACACAATCATGTAAATGTTTTTTTCTTAACTATGAACTTTGATTTTTGATGTTTAATCTTTGATATTTTAATCTTTGATTTTGATCTTTGATCTTTGATCGTAGATCTTTGAACTTTGAACTTTTATCTTTGAACTTTGAACTTTGATCTTTGAACTTTGAACATTGAACTTTGAACATTTAACTTAGTTCTTTGAACTTTGAATTTTGAACTTTGAACTTTGAACTTTGAACTATGAACTTTGAACTTTGAACGTAAGCTTTTTTATAGTTACATTTATTCTATTCTGCAAGTAGTATATAACACGCCCATACGACAACGATTGATTTTTGGCGAGTTGGTCCAGAGCTTGGTGTTCGGCATTTTATGTGTATTGCGCATGCAAGATAGAAAAAAACATCAGTAGGGATAAAAAGGTATTTGTAAGGCAGGGGATTCACATGATTAATTGGAAATAATGGGCTATGCGTCATGTTGAATTCACCCACAAATTTTGATCGATTCTTCGCTACTCACAGGCCGTTAAGAGACGTCCTGACTTACTTTAACCAGTGATTCCTGGTCAAATTTGGAGTAAAAAATGAAAGTGAAATTTTGGTGTCCGACGATTTTTTTTTATCCACCTGAATCATAAAAAATATCAGTAGGTATTTGACAGGTAATTAAATGGTAAGTGCTCTCAGTATCACCCTAGTGAGAAACCGCATGTTAACATCGAAACATTGCTCAAATGGTGTGATCAAATTTGATTAACCAGGTACTTCCCCCAACCTTCTTATTCCCATCTCCTTCCCTTCCCCACTCCCTTCAGCTCTGCAACATACACTAATTGGGGATGCCATTGTCCCACCGGTTCCGGACAGTTGGGCCTCTAGTATTACATTTAAAAAAAAGCTGTTTCTTACCATATCAAAATATAACAAAATATTAAAATACGCGAATCTAGTGCAATTTGATTCAATGCCATCAAAGAAACCATTATCTTTTGTCCAATAGCGTCCCGTTATGAACTTTCCACCATCAAAGCGATCATAAATTCCAAAAATTCAAAAATAAGTCCCTCGTTTCTTGGTATCTCGCTCTTTCTGGACTTGCCCGGACTTCCGGAAGTTGGCGAGCGGTCAGTGCCAACTAAACTCAATTACAAGTTGCGAACTTCCTGTCTGTGCTCGCGGCAAACTAGCGGAGCTTAGGAAGCTTTGTCCTAATTTTCAAAAGCTCAGTAAATGAGCCGTCTCAACTAAAGCTCCCTGGAAAACAACGTATTTCTTATCGAATGTTGACATCGGAATTCTAAATGTTGTACTTCTGATGTTAAAGACTAAGTCATTTCAGCTAAGATCGCCATTTCATTTTGCATTTTCGTTGTAGAATTAATACATTAACTAACCCGTTTGTTAAATCAGTTTTAAAATATTAATTTCAAGGGCCAGCACTCAAAAATGGGAGTAAACATCACTTTGCAGGATGCTAACTAAAACAATGCTACAAATGATTCATCTGTAAATTCTATACGGGTAGTTAGAAAAATGTATAAGGTTTCCAAAGCCAAAAATCCTCACACTGTAATCTTTAAATTCTCTGAAATACACCCCAAAATGCATGAACATAGTTACAGTTTGAAAACCAGTGAAAGCAATTTTTTAAGTACTTTTTTCATATATTTAGTCAAACTACTAAGAATTTTGTGGGGACTTTGTCGTTTTTTTTTTTAAAATTGTTAAATTTAATACAAAATGAAAATGTTTTAAAAAAATAAATGAATACGATTTTTTTTTTTTTTTTTCAAAAGGAAAAAAAATAAAATTAAAAAAATAAAGAATATGAAGAGTTTAGAAGATAATTACCGTCTTTTGAAAGAAAATACATTTTCCCAGTTAGAAATCACAGATAAATTATTCTTAGTATTTCTTGAGCTAACAACCCGCAAAGTGTGTATTTTGGGTGCCGACCGTTAATGCTTTATTTAACAATTTAGTTTTCTTTTTTTTAGATTCATTTATTAATTAAACTTTTTGTTACATGATATAATACAGATTTCATTTATAGATTTTATACTATTCTTCCATTAGAAGCATTTTCTTGTGGATGTAAGAAGAGTGTACATCATTTATTATTGGTAATTAAAGTAATATAATATATGGTACATATATATGCATGCATTACACTTTTATTATGAAAAAAAAACATATTATATAGTAAATGTGTTATAAAGATATATATTTGTATTACATATAATTAGGATAGTATATTTAAAATATATGCGTTTCGAAGAAAAAAGAAATGTTATGGAAGACAAGTAAATTCCTAAATTGAGTTAAATATTTGGATTTTATCGTGAATGCATCTGATCTCTTCCGGTAGTTGATTGAAAAATGGTCGTCCTTGGTAAGTATAATGCAGTTGTGCAAATGAAGTATTTAATTTTGGGCATGGAAAAATATGTTTAAGACGCGTACGGTTTTCAGTTAAGAATTGACATTTGTATTTTTCTTTTATGATTTGAATTATTGATTTAAAAAATTATTATTCATTTAAAATAATCTGTAGTATGTTTGCGGCACGCTCCAGAGTGGTAATATTTTATGTGTTGAATGGGTCTACCCATCTTTTCCCCCTTTCCACAACATTCTGCCTCACAATATACTCTAATTGGGGATGCCATAGTCTCACTGGCTCCAGGCGGCAGGGAGCAGTTCGTAATCTTGTGCGGTACTCACATTAAAAAATTTATGTATAAGGTCATATCTCAAAAAAATTGAAAATTGCATTTTTCAATCAAATATTTTCATAACAGTAAAAGTATTTACCATCTATTACGAATAACAAGATCGGAAAACAATGCTACGCCAATATTATTTGCGTTACGAACAAGATGTCAAAATGGATCTTAATATTCAGATGTAGTACTAGCAAAACGATAGGTATTTTCCATCTACTTTCCATGAATATTGATACCTCACTAAGACGATATGAAAAGATACAGTCTACGACGCTGTAACAAAACGCCAATAAAAAAAAATTTGTAATGAAAACTATTTTCTAGGGTCCGAGGTGTCGAAATGAGATTTTTGAAAGGAGTTGCAGGAGTCACGAGATGGGATTGAATAATAAGGTCGATGATCCGGGAGGAGCTTAACATCAAACCACTATTACTCTTCGTAGAAATGTCGCAACTGAGGTGACTTGGGCACGTGTTAAGAATACCAGAAGTGCTACAAGCAACTCTAGAGGCTGTGCGAGGAGAGGCTGGTCCTACTATGGACGGATTCCGTTAACGTAGCACGGGACAGGAACGCTTTGAGGCGCATTGTCGATGCGATGGGTCCCCGATCCGAGTAGGATAAGGGGAAGAAGATGTGTGAGATGTGTGTGTGTATATAATGAAAACCAAAAATCTTTTTTTTTATGTATTTCCCTTGCGTCGAGAATCGATTTCTCGATTTTAACGTTCTGTCTCTGTCTTTTTTATATGTTGTTTCATTATCTTATACATAAGCTTACCGCTATATCACTGTTCCATTGTTCAATTTTATATATTATGTCTCTCTCTCTCTTTCCCAATATTGAAGAAGGATAAAAAAAAAAAGAAATTTTATTCTCACTTTTTTTTTTGTTCTGACATTTTTTCTAGTATTTTCTTTAACAGGTCGTCACTGATAACTCAGTCGAGAAACTGCCTAGTTCCCTACCTTGACCCTACCTATCAAATACCTACTGAATGTTTATGTTTTAAAAGAAATAAAAAAAAACGTTTATTTATATATCACCGGAGACTAAAATTTTATTAATATTTTTTTAATCACTGGTTAAAGTTAGTCAGATACGTCTCCTAACACCTTGTATATTTTAACTGTATGTATTTTTATTTGGTCTAAATTTAACCCTGACGAAGCATGAGCCAAGCGAAACCGGTTGGTGAAAAAATTCAAATAAATTTATTGCTTCAAATAATTGTTTGGTTTAAAATATCAAAAGAAATAACCATTGAGCTGCGGATGAGAACCGCCGACTGATGAAAGCACCAAGGAAGTAAGTTTTGTATTATGCAATAAGTCTGTACCCGAGAATCATACGGAAGCAACTCCAAACCGTAAAATGTTCATTTTTTAGCAAATCTCTCGTAATTTCCACAGGTGGTTATATGGATAATAGAAAAAAAGTTTTCTTTAATTATCGTGAAATTTTCCAGAGATTTGCTAGGATAATATAGTTTTTCGGCTCTCCTGAACATTTCGCTTTTTTGAGTTGCATCCGTATGCTTCTCAGTTACGGTATTTTAAACCACGGAAACAATAAAAATCCTCATAAATTCACATTATAGACAACCATGAGGAAAAATGTGTTTTTCTACTGTTATTCTGCCACCCTCCGTCATTATTATTTTTTTTTTTTAAGAATACTACACTAAAATCCCAAATACCTTCCACCGTCTGCAGCCAGTGGGAAAATGGCATCCCAAAATGGGGGGTGTCGTGTGGGTAGAGGGTGTGAGGAAAGGAATAAATATGGAGAAGAGGAAAGTTGGAAAGAACCTCGCCAAACCTGGTCACGTAACGCTAAAGCCATTTCAGGCAACGTTTCTATTCCGAATGGTCTTACACCGGAGCGATACTGAGAGTATCTACCACTATTTTTATTCGTATTTGACTGCATTGCACATAATTCCTCTCGACTGCAGAAAATTTGCATTTAAATAAATAAACCAGTCGCATTTGCCATAGATCTGTCAGATCCATTATATAGCAATATATTTTCAATCCACTCTTGGAATGGGAATCATCATATGTGCAATTTCCTGTGGAAACGTTTTCGTCTCACTTTTCCAATATTCGAGTGCTTCTTAGCAAACATTTGCTGAAGAATTATTGGATTTTGATATAAGCTTCTACACTATTTTCTCAATGGTGTAGATTTTGTGGTGCCACTCGGTAAAACTGTGTTGCCTGGTACAGTAATTCGCAACACGTTCCTTTTGCGATACACTAAATGTATATCTAGGAATTATTGTATATTTGTGAAATATGAAAACTGACTATCAAATATATATTTTTTTTTTTTCAGTTAAATTATTATTTCAAAGATCTATAATTTATCTAAAATTACACCCAAAAGAGTATCGCATACTGAAGAAAACGTGATTTCTTTGCTCGATATTCTGTTTTACTGAAAACTTAACTAAATTATGTGCAACTTTGAGTAAAGGGGAAAGGCTGCGGTGCCTGTTTCATACAAAACTGAATTTTGGATTGGAGGCCAAAATACCCATCCAAACGGAATGATCTATTTTTTTTTTAATTAAAGGTTTAGTAAATATCTAGTACGGATGAGAAGTATTTTATTTATTTTTGTTTTACCTTATGAAATATCGTTTATTTTCTGTCGTTTTTTTTTCGTTTTCATGTTTCATTTGAGTTATGTTAATATTATTTTCTACAATTATTAAATTTTTATTTTGCTTTCGCTTCATGTCTTCTTATGTCCAATTATCATATATTTTTTTCTTTTTTGTAATTAATTAAAGTTTTTTTATTATATTTTCAGTCATCTTGATAGATTTTCTAGTTCATTATTCCTATTGATTTATTCCTTATAATTATCTCCAATTATGTACATGAGTGTATCATCAGCACACAATCGTACTTTGCACTGAATCAATAACCTCCAAATGTATCACTAACTTGCATTTACTGCATGTCTGTGCTCAAATTTAAAAAAAATGTATTTTTCCAAAACATTTTTTTAATTGAAACATTTAATTGAAAAACATTGACAAATATCACCCTGTCTTCATATTTTACAGTTAAGGCGATACAATGTGAAGTAATGCAAAATCATGGGTTTATGATTTAAAAATTTAATCGCGTGGAAATAATTATAGAAGCTTTATTTAAATACTGAGAGTAGAAAAAACCTTGGCCTTTTTCTTTATGGAGTATTTTTATAAGTCTCGAAAAAAAAATAAAGTATCAGACCCATAAAAAGGGCTTTTATGTGAATAATATCACACTAACGAAACCTTTTTCAGATTTTGAAAAATAATTATAATAATAACCAATCGTACTGAGTAGTATATATTGAGTATATACTTTGCCCTGACGATGGAACGGTTGTTCCGAAACCGGTAGGCGTGAAAAATAAATGTGGTTAAAATGAAATTTGATTGTTTCATTTGATTATAATTGATAACCACAAAGTGATAGCTTCGTACAATAGTATAATTATTAAAATATTGTTTATATATTTTTCGTTATACAATATTTTTCTTATATTGTACAATATGGCAAATTATATATTTTTAGAATACGATCCGAGAACATTTTAATATTTATGCCTGAGCTTTACAAAACAAAATAAAATATTCATTTTTTGATAAATCGAAGCATGCGGCCGGTGTTAATCGATAATTTCAACATTTTCGTCGCCTACATAAGGAGTGCGTGATTTCGTTCGAATTTTACAAATTGGATCCCCTTTAATGGATATTTTAAGGCTCTATTGCTTTTTTAATAGTTGCGTTGACCAAAAATTATGGACGAAAAGCTATACAATTTTCATAACGCCAGCCTACTTAAATGATTTTATGCTATGTAGCTTTGGTAAACCTAGCTACTTTCCGATACGATGTTTGTAATTTTTTTTTTAACTTTTACCAACTGAGTAATAGTTAACATTTGACACCATGAACTTTTTACTCAAATACCTTTCCTCTATATCCTTCCAATATTTTCCCCAAGTACCAGTAAACAGAATATTACACATCGTACATATCACCCAGTACACATATGGACTACATACACTCTTCAAAGTCAAGCCCTCACCAGCCAAAAAAGGCTATAAATTAGGGCACTGATACAGCCTTTTGACACTTCATGAAAATTAATGTCCATCTTCAATTTGAACCCGTATAAAAATGTCTTCTTAGCTGTCGTCAGGCTCATTGAAAAGGGGATAACTATTATTAATACAAGTGCTTTACCCTTTTCTCGAAGGGTCGGAGCTACCCCTCTTCAGATAAGGTGCTTTCATTGATGTGGGTAAATGAACACAAAGAACTGGTTAAGGCCTCACGACATTATTTTAATGATTTTATTTCGATTCTGAATCGGTGCGTGATGTAACATTTTAAACTAATCAAAGTTTTTTAGATTCAAATGATTTTTATTTTTTATTAATAAACCTTTGTAACTTTTTTCCCCTTATTTATTTTCGACCGGACCGGTTTCATCCTATCACGGACATCGTCAGACTGGCACAATGAATACTAAATCTATGGTATATGTAGCAACGATGTCGGGAGTGAGTTCCCCTGCTTTCTAATATTCTATACCATAGATTTAGTACTCATTATGCCAATCTGACCATGCCCGTGGAAAAAAGTTACAAAGGTTTTTTAATCAAAAGAATTTTTTGTGAAAAAAATCAATGATAAATAATTCAATTTTAATTAAAGGATTCATACAAAAATTCACCTCTGAGCTTGGAGCAAAAAGCTTACCACTCTGCCTTTAAGGTTGTTATGGTGATGATTATGGCGGTGATGTTTGTAATGACGATGATGGTGATGATTCTGTCTGAGTAATTAAGTAAAAACTAAGTATTTTGTTTATTCGAATACTTTATGAGAGATAAAACAGAAGGCAATTTGAAAGATAATTATGTAGATGCATTTTTTGTGAAAGAATTTTCACTAATGGGGTTAGTAATGGACTCGTTACCACAGTAAGTACTTTAAGCTGGTAAAAGAATTTTTAAGATAAAGCGTATATTAAAAATCTTTATAAATTTTTCTCCAGAAACAGGATTTCGCAATATCTTTATACGGGTGTGCCTGGCAACAACGAAGTTCAGCAACGTTCGTGGAAATCGGCACATAGATAGGCGACTCCTTTGGTGTATATTTATTTAGAATCTTTAATGTGGCAATTATATAAAACCAACTGTTTTACATAATTGCCACACTAAAGAGTCACTCTGTAGGAAACAATATAAGGACGCTCGCTGACGGTCCGGTAAGGAATCGACATAAGCCTTATTCGTGATAACAACAGCCTGCTGTGCGATATGTTTCTATTGGCTCTAGTTCGAGACACGGGGGGGAAGCGGGAGCGGTGCGACGTACTTCCAGTATACAGCAAGCGGTACGAGGTTTCAGTAGATTCTTTATATTGTCGTGTCTCCGCCGGGAACTGGAAATTAACTTTTAAATTAATAATATTTCTTTTCGTTAAAAATCGCTTTTAAATATATACTTAACGAAGGTATAGACCCGTGTGTGAGTCCGTGAAGCGAGATATCATTTCAGACAAAATTTCGCCTTTTTTTTTACACTCTATGTAAGCGACCATTGTCGTTACAAGACTGTAAACATGTAGGTGCTGGTCAAGTCGTTATCGTATGCTTCTGGGGGTACGGGGCCGACTATCCTTGAGGCAGGTTCAGGAATCCTTCAGGTGGGAGGCAGGAGAAGTGCAAGACTTTCTTACAAGATGTGACTGGGTACGAGTCACGATTGCTCGTCCGAGTGTGACTCCTGCGGTGGTGGATATGTGCCTTGATGGGATCACGGCGTTGGAGGGCAGGAGGCGAAGGGCACTCGACTGCACTCGAACGGTGGGCGTTGGGGTTCGGCGGTTCCTGCCGAGTTTTTCTCGCAGCGTCTCAGGCTGGGGATGCAAGTGGCCTGCTTGCTTTGTAGGAGACGGGAGTCTCGACTACGACCACTGGCCGGACGGTCTCTACTCACTCGTCTCTGTTCACTACTGCCTTGCTTCGGCCAAAGTCCCCCTTTTTAATCACATCCGAACTATTCTTCGGGTTCCTTCGTGCACTACGAACTGTGGCTCGGTGGCTTTTAATTAGTTCGCTGTTAATCCCCGTAACTGCCTTTTTCTGGCGACTGCGAAATTCCCGGGATTTAAAGACGGGCGTTTGTAAATTACCCTCAGGTAAACAGACCTCGGGTACCGTATTATGGATTAGAATAAATCGGTGTTTCCCGCACTTATGGCTTGTATCAACATAATGTCGCAAAATTAGAAAGAATCATGATTATGAACAATCGACGATCACGTCGGCTACACTCCCCCCGTGCAGTGAAACTGGACTTATTTTCATCGAGACGTGTTCGTCGTTGTCCACGGCGGCCGGTCGGCTGAGACCGGCTGGTGAGCCGCATGTCGGCCTGGGGCACAGTCTTGTTTTGAGCGGGAACGATCCCCCCATCGGGAATAATAGCCGGGGCGGGGGTGCGACGTCTCGACGTGCGAAGCCTCCCCTCGTCATTTTTTGTCGGTGTGAGCAGGGCGATGCGGCGTCTCCTGGGGGGGGGGCGCCTACAGCAGAGCTGCGTGCAGAGCCGGACACTTCGGGGTCAGGCAGTGCAAAGCTGAACACTTCAATGCAGCAATTATTGTCTCCTCGGTGGGTCCCGCCTATGGCAGGGCTGCATGTAGAGCCGGACACTTTGAAGTCGGGTAGTGCGAGGCTGCACACCTGAGTGCGGCAGCCATTGTCTCTTCGGTGGGGCCCGCCTATGGCAGGGCTGCGTGCAGAGACGGACACTTCGGGGTCAGGCAGTACGGGGCTGCACATCTCAGTGCAGCAGTTATTGATGTCTCGGTGGAGCCCGCTTATAGCAGGGCCGTGTGCAGAGCCAGACACTTCTGGGTCGGGCTGTGCGAGGCTGCGCACTTCAGGGCAGCAGTTGTTGTCGTGTAGATGGGGCCCGCCTATAGCAGGGCTGCGAGCAGAGCCAGACACTTCGGGGTCGGGCAGTGCGAAGCTGCGCACTTCCGGGCAGCAATAGTTGTCGGTTCGGTGGGGCCCGCCTATAGCAGGGCCGTGTGCAGAGCCAGACACTTCGGGGTCGGGCAATGCCAAGCTGCACACTCCAGGGCAGCAGTTGTTATTGGGTGGATGGGGCCCGCCTATAGCAGGGCCGTGAGCAGAGCCAGACACTTCGGGTCGGGCTGTGCGAGGCCGCGCACTTCAAGGCAGCAGTTGTTGTCATGTAGATGGGGCCCGCCTATAGCAGGGCCGTGACCAGAGCCAGACACTTCGGGGTCGGGCAGTGCGAAGCCGCGCACTTCAGGGCAGCAGTAATCGTCATGTAGATGGGGCCCGCCTATAGCAGGGCCGTGAGCAGAGCCAGACACTTCGGGGTTGGGCAGTGCGAGGCTGCACACTTCAGGGCAGCAGTTGTTGTCGGTTCGGTGGGGCCCGCCTATAGCAGGGCCGTGTGCAGAGCCAGACACTTCGGGGTCGGGCTGTGCGAGGCTGCGCACTTCAGGGCAGCAGTCGTTGTCATGTAGATGGGGCCCGCCTATAGCAGGGCTGTGAGCAGAGCCAGACACTTTGGGGTCGGGCAGTGCGAAGCTGCGCACTTCCGGGCAGCAATTGTTGTCGTGTAGATGGGGCCCGCCTATCGCAGGGCCGTGAGCAGAGCCAGACACTTCGGGGTCAGGCAATGCGCAGCTGCACACTTCAGGGCAGCAGTGATTATTGTTCCGGTGAGGCCCGCCTATAGCAGGGCCATGTGCAGCGCCGGATACTTCGGGATCGGGCGGTGCAAGGCTGCGCACTTCGGGGCAGCAGTGATTATTGTTCCGGTGAGGCCCGCCTATAGCAGGGCCATGTGCAGCGCCGGATACTTCGGGATCGGGCGGTGCAAGGCTGCGCACTTCCGGGTTTGTGTCAGTGCTCAACAGCAAAGGGAGCACAGACGCGGCGATTAGTTGCTCGATCTGCCTGTTTTGTTTTCTTATTTCTTGCAACTCTTCTCGCATCCGACGGATTATTTCTTTCTTGGAATCCTCACTCTTGGATGTGAGGTATTCGTCCGCAGAGGCTAATGTGCTCCGTGTCGTGTCGGTATTTGTGGCTAGAGCCGCTGCCGTAACAGCTCGTGCTCTAGCATCCCAGGCGGCTGTACTTGCTTGTTCGGGAACGTGTGTCGCTGGGTCGGCGGTAACCGGGCCGAGGGGTGCCGGGCCGAGGGGTGCGGGGCCAGAGACTGTAGCGCCGAGCGCTACAGAATTGTAACTATAGTCATTCCGTTCGAGCCCGCGGGGAGTGAGGTTGTAAGCAGCTGGGCTGCCATGTAATGCACCGGGCGCTGCGGGGGCAGGGGGCGCAAGACCGGGCCCTACAGCGTAGCGGCGGCTGGCGTCATTTCGCTCGTGGCCGTGGGAAGCGAGGTCCGTTGTAGCTCCGCCGGCGTATGACGTGTCGGGTGCTGTGGGTCGTGCCGGGCCGAGGGGTGCGGGGCCAGAGACTGTGGCGCCGAGCGCTACAGAATTGTAACTCGCGTCATTCCGTTCGAGCCCTCGGGGAGTAAGGTCGTAAGCAGCTGGGCTGCCATGTAATGCACCGGGCGCTGCGGGGGCAGGGGGCGTAAGACCGGGCCCTACAGCGTAGTGGCGGCTAGCATCCTTTCGCTTGTGGCCGTGGGAAGCGAGGTCCGATGTATCTCCGCCGGCGTATGACGTGTCGAGCGCTACGGGTCGTGCTGGGCCGGACATTTCCGGCTGCGGCCGCTGTGTTCCGCCATTTTGTAATGTGCGGAATGCTTCCACCATTAATGCAGCAATCTGGGAGAGCGGGTCCGCTCTGTTCTTCGCCCAATTTTGGGTTCGACGCGCCGAGTCATCCGTTGTAGTTTGACCCGGGAATGTCGCGTTCGCGTTTGTGGGCTGCGGTTGACAGGGCTGCAGAGGGGTCGTTTGGCCGTGCATCGCGACGTGGGATGCTGGAAGCCGGTACTCTGCGCCTTGTGTGAAGCCTTGTGGGGCGCCTTGTGTGGAGCGTTGTGGGGCGCTTTGTGGGGCGCCTTGTGTGGAGCCTTGTAGGGCGTCTTGTGGGGCCGTACACTTCTGGGTAACGGCCGGTGACATCTTGTTAGATCACCTGGGTAGCGGCTGATGGGCAGATCCGTGTGTTGGGGATCATTATGTGACTAGATCCGGCTAGAAGGACCACTTGTAAGCGACCATTGTCGTTACAAGACTGTAAACATGTAGGTGCTGGTCAAGTCGTTATCGTATGCTTCTGGGGGTACGGGGCCGACTATCCTTGAGGCAGGTTCAGGAATCCTTCAGGTGGGAGGCAGGAGAAGTGAAAGACTTTCTTACAAGATGTGACTGGGTACGAGTCACGATTGCTCGTCCGAGTGTGACTCCTGCGGGGGTGGATATGTGCCTTGATGGGATCACGGCGTTGGAGGGCAGGAGGCGAAGGGCACTCGACTGCACTCGAACGGTGGGCGTTGGGGTTCGGCGGTTCCTGCCGAGTTTTCTCGCAGCGTCTCAGGCTGGGGATGCAAGTGGCCTGCTTGCTTTGTAGGAGACAGGAGTCTCGACTACGACCACTGGCCGGACGGTCTCTACTGACTCGTCTCTGTCCACTACTGACTTTGCTTCGGCCAAAGTCCCCCTTTTTAATCACATCCGAACTATTCTTCGGGTTCCTTCGTGCACTACGAACTGTGGCTCGGTGGCTTTTAATTAGTTCGCTGTTAATCCCCGTAACTGCCTTTTTCTGGCGACTGCGTAATTCCCGGGATTTACCCTCAGGTAAACAGACCTCGGGTACCGTATTATGGATTAGAATAAATCGGTGTTTCCCGCACTTATGGCTTGTATCAACATAATGTCGCAAAATTAGAAAGAATCATGATTATGAACAATCGACGATCACGTCGGCTACACTCTACTCATGTCGATTCCTTATCGGATCGTTAACGAGCAGCTTCATTAAATATGTCTACCTATGGTACTTGTAAATCTCCTGAAGAGTTTACCTATTACTTTTGACCCTGCACAAATCGCAAGTGCGCCTCACAGTTACATTTCGCAGCCACCTTCGGTGTGGAGGCCCAGAACAATAAAAAAAACCCTTGACTCTGTGTAAAAACATGCGGCTCGTTTGATAGATTCCCCTATCTTAACAAACGAATTTGACATATTCAGAGCGTCAGATATGAACGCTGTACTTGTTCTACCGGTATTTCAGTGGAAGCTGCTCTGTGGAACTGGCATCATTAATCCCTTCGGCAACGGTCGATAGTCGGTAAACACGCAAAACACATGTCCAAGATAGACGGTTGACATTTGTCACTTAAAAACGGGTCGTCTCTTCGAGACTCATGTTCATTACATTCTCTCCTTCAAAGACCCTCCACACAGTATCCTCAAATAAGACATAGGCCCTGAGGGAAATTATTTCCCTCGGGGCCTCCTGTATAGAGTTAATCTAAAAAATAAATGAAATAATACAATATAGTGGTATTAAAATTAAAATATTATTGTTCAAATTGAGAGAGTTTACCTTTAGGAATTTAAACTTCTCTAACGGCTTAACTACTCAAGAATATAAACCATATTGTTAGAAAGATAAATAAAGTATAATAGTCAAAACACGTAAAAAATAAATCACGAAACAGCCTTAAAAGAAAAAGTACACGTGAAGTAATATACCTATCTGATGGGATCATTTATTTGTTTGATGTTGTGGAAAAGTCTATTGTATACTTGTATTGCTGTGTAACGAGATGCATTTTGTTGGATAGTTTTGTTTGCTCTGAGTATTATCAGGTTTTGTGTAAATATTTTTTGTTTGTTTGTGTAGTTAGCTCTTTGAGTGAAAGTTTGTTTTCAGATGGCCGTACTATGGTAAGCAGAACTCTATTATATATTGAGATTTGAAAACCTCATTTTAATATTAAATCAATGTAGATAATAATATTAACATAACCTAAATGAAACATGAAAACGGAAAAAAACAACAGAAAATAAAAAGATTTCAGTCGCATCTGGGACTCGAATCCAGGACCTCTGCCTATCCGGGGCAACCGCTTAACCAACTTAGCTATTGAGACCTGTTCAATTTATGTCATCTTCATCGATATCATATCTCAAATTCAAGATTTGTCAATATTATTCTCCATTTTTAATCCCATATTATCGGCTGGTCTCATTAGCAAAGTTGGTTAAGCGGTTGCCCCTGATAGGCAGAGGTCCTGGTTTCGAGTCCCAGATGCGACTTATTATTTATTTAATATTATTTTCTACAATGATTTGATAATAATGTATTTATTCTGATATAAAAACCTCTTTTTTATACCCTGTTTCACCCGACACTCTTCTTTCTTATAGAAGACCAATCATTTGGCACTTTGATTAACAATACAATCAACCCTCACAAAAGTGATTTTTTTATTTGCGATGTTCTTAAAACAGTGGAAATACGAAGTGTTAACCAATAATTTTTCAAAACGAGATACCGCAATTCATTTACAATAAAGTCTTACATTTTATTAAAAAATCCTTGGCCTAATTTACGGATTCGGTCATAGACATTAACTATCTAACGTAGGAAATCTCTCAAATTTACATATTTATTTGTCGACGTTATTGTATACATTATCTCCACCTACTTAATCAAAAAATAAATTAAACAAAAGGCTGCTTTCATAAAAATTCTCCGAATATTTCCCATCAGAAAGGGTATTTTTTTTTAATTTTTGATCGTTTTCTCAATACGAAAGGGTTGATCTGGAAAGGCTCCTGGGGGGGTTTCAAAGGTTCTGTAATACACCCTGACCGTTTTCCAAGCCTTCAATCAGTTCAAGTAGAAATATTTTAGTACAGTTTGTTTACAAAATTCTACAACGTGGCACAATTTATTATTTTTTGTGAACAAGCTCTCAACGGTACAATCCATGGCAAACTTATCGATAACACTTTAAATCCCCACATTTAAAAAAAAATTGTAAATAGTAAATTTTGCTGATCGGCGTTTAGTGTCTAAAATCACCTCAACGGCGCTTTAAATATTGTTAAAGTTTGTAGCCCATTTTAAACAGATATGTTTTTAGACTTTACTTAAAGGTTTCGAAATTTCTTTCTGACCTCAATACAAATGAAAGGTCATTCCAAGTATGTGGGCCCAGTGCATTGAAAGCCCTGTCCCCAAATTTATTGGCATTCGTGTGAGAGGGTTCAACCAGTCTGTTCGACGCATCAAACTTGGCCGACCTGAGCGTGAGTTGCCTCTGAGTAAGATTGTTCCTCACGCAGAGATCAGTCAAGCATGATGGTGCCAGCTCGTTCAGTGCCTTATATGCCGTAAGTCAATTTTTAAACTGAGCTCTTTCTGTGACTCGAAGCCAGTGTAGGCAATCACGTGGAAGAGGTGTGATGTGACAGTATTTGGTGACACCACATATTAGACAAGCTGCTGTGTTTAACACTCCTTGCAGTCTGTTCAAATGTACATTAGGCAGACCAGCATATAAACTATTACACTAGTCCAATCTGGAGACTACTAGAGCATTCACTAAGTCTTAGCAGAATCTGCGGTGAGACATCTTCTTATGGATTTCAATTGGCTAAGAAAAAATACAATATACTTTACCGTATTGCCGAGTTGAGTATTCGTTGAAACTATATTTTGGTCAAAGTAAACACCAAGAAAACGAACTGATTTTAAGAGAATAATATCCATTCCAGAGACTGATATTGTACTATTATCAATTATTACGTTTCCTACCTTATGTTTCAACTGCTGTTAATCCTTTATCAACCCAAACGAAATCTAAATTTAGGCTCAATTAGAACCTTATTTTTTTTTTAAAAGTGCAGTAGTCCAATCTGGAGACTACAAGAGCATTCAGCAGAGTCTTCTGAATGAATCTGTTAGTAGACATCTTCGTATGGATTTCAATTGACTTAGAAAAAATGCCGGACTAGACTTTAAAGTCGCACATTTAGAGTTAGATCGAAACGACACGCTCTTAGAATTGTGTATTGCTACATGTTTACGTATATACTCCCGACAGTGATGCCCTTGCGAAGCGTCACTGAAAAACGGCATTCTTTTATTACTTACACCTATTTACTGTTACTGGCGAAAAATATACAACAAGCACCTTTGTACGTATATACTGTGATCGATTTTGAATATTCGATTAGATTCGTTTTTATCTTTTTGAAAGTCAACTATTTCTTTGTTCCAATGGAATTTCTCTTCTGAAGTCGAATAACATGTTCGAAGCATAGCACTGTTATGCAAGGAATGTGTGGATCCTTTATTTGACTCCAACAAATGCGATAGCGAGGTAAATCCTTATTACTACTTTATGACCACAGTATTTTTTTATAAAGCAAATGCTTATGTAGGGAAGCGGAGTGCACATGAAAAAAAAGTAACGTTTTCGGGAATGATTTAAGTAACGAAAAATAATAAAATAATTCTTTTTCCCATACCTATGTACTACATGTAGTGTAAGCGACCATTGTCGTTACAAGACTGTAAACATGTAGGTGCTGGTCAAGTCGTTATCGTATCCGTGATGTCTCGGGCGTCGGGCTCGCTCTGGATTTCCAAATATTGTTCCTTGCAAAAGGGAAACAATGTCGACTTTTGTAGATTCTGCTGTGGTCGGGTATCCAAAGGTGAGAAGTCAAAGGCAGTTGTCCGATGGAGGTAAGCAGTGGTCAGAGTGAAACAAGGCGAGTGGTTCAGAAGTCAGAGCGGGCGGCGGGCAGGGAGGAGTACTTGTCAGGCTGGCGATCAAATGCTAACTGCCGCAAACTGGCGTTTGCAGGCTATTTATGCGGTCCACCAAGCGCGGACCGCCGGTGCCGTGTAGATGCCCGACAAGTCGGTCTCCCTCCCACCAACTGTCCCTCTCCAACGCTTTTATTCAGTCATTTCAGTTTGAGCGGTCTGGAGCGAACAAGCTCGCCAGACCGCCCGTTACATATATTAACAGACAACGATAATTTAATAATAAGTGTGCAGCTTCAGATATTCCGGGAGGCGTTACGTCCGATACATGTAGTATGTAACATATATAACCTATAACTGTTTAATATTATATAAACCAATTACTAATACTAAATAATTATTATTATTATCTTATGTATTATGTTGTACTTTGGCAACGATATACTACTACTAAAGATTATAAGTTTAAATATTATCAGTCCATAGTTTTTTTCATGTGAATACCGCACAAGAGTCCCAACTGCTCCCAATCATCTGGAGCCAGTGAGACTATGGCATCCCCAATTGGGGAATATTGTGAGGCTGATGGTAGTGGGAAGGAGAAGGTAAAGAGGAAGGTGGAGAAATACCTGGCTATTCAGATCTGGTCACCAAACACGACTAAAAGCCATTTCGAGCGACTTTTCAATTCTGAATGGTGGTCTTTCACCAGGGCGATACTGAGAGTAGCTTCCACTCTGGAACGTTCGCAAATATACTATGTATTATTTTTAAATGAATTAATTGTGAAACAACACAAATTAAGTAAATTAAATTTACTTGCGCACGCCGGGATTTGAACCCGCGATCTTCGGATTCGTAGTCGAGAGCCTTGCCCCTCGACCATGAAGGCCGTCCTAGTAATATTTCAATATTTAAACTGACAACACACTTCTTCTATTCTAAAAACTTTTGTTGGTTCTTCGAAATATTTCTTTTCTTTTTTATTAGTTTATTTTCTTTGTTTCTGTTACTATAAAAATCCAACAGTCAATTATCTACTTTATATATATTTACTTATCACCTGTGTTATTCATATTTTATTTCTTTAACTAATGTTATATGTAGGAAGGAATAATAGCTATATAATTTACATATTTCTAGTTTAATAATTTTTCTTTCTAATATATTCTTTCATCACTTAGCTCGTCCATTTTTAAATGTATTTTCTCTATTTTTCACTGTTATTTTTATTGCTATTTTATTTATTATGTTCCTTACTGTTAGTTAAAGCCATATACTCCATTGTAATGTAAAATCCCCATGGGCGTACATATAAAAATAAATAAGTATTTTTTTCATAATTTGAGCTTAAAAACATAGATGGCTTCACTAGTAGTTTTGAATAGTTCCGATAGATGTAACCTCTTTAGATATAAAAGGAGTATACTAGCATTACAGACCTACGATAATAAGATCACGACTTCATGACTGTTCTGTTTCTCCCGTTCTATTGTAAAGATCAGTCAATAAAAAAGACAGGTACTTATGTGGTGACAGTCTGTGTCAATCTTCCTACAATCATAGGTCACCACAAATATTATTATAGCGATGAAAAATAAATATAAAAGACTAAAGATTAGGAGATATGAAGAGTCTCATTTTTCTAAATTTCTTTTCTTTTTACTCAATGTTCGTTTATTATTAATAGTTGATCATATTTAAGCCTAAGGAAGCTTACGCGATACCGTTGGGTGATAAAAATAGGAATATCGTAAGAAGAGCTTTTTTATTATTGCTTTTAAAACAATTACATTATTCCATGGAAAATTTCTAAAACAATCCAGGTGCAAAAAATGTATTTTTAATTTGGTACTTCAGGACTTTAGGTGTTACAATATCAGATATCCCCCCGCAGCGCTGCCTTAAACCCCCTCCCCCACCACCCTCACTGCATTAAGGCTGTATAGCGTAGGCAGTAGGCTCTAGGGGGCAAGCTCTAGCGGGATACCAGCACGCAAGCTTTCGCCATCATTACTTCATTATTTCTGATGGAATTCGATATGGCTGTACTTAAAGAAAAATGTTCCGTTGCGATACTGTGACAAGCGCCCTTTAATTCACTTTCGCCCGGCTTTGATTGCGCTAAAATCGAGATTTTAGGGGTGGAAGAATATTAATTTGTACTGCGAGTATGAAATCGCTTGGTTAACGAGTTAGGAAGAGCTTTTAAGGGTAGAATCATCCAAATCATTGCGTTTCCAAGGGTCAATGAGATTCTAATTAAATTAACTTGGATCTTTCATTATTTTTTTTCAAACTTGTCTGATGAATTAGTTATGAAATCTAGTATTATGCCGTCGATATTAAACTAGGTAAAAGCATGATCATTATACTTGACGGCTAATCAAACGCTAAAACGGCCTGAGAAACAGCATTTAACAAGGACCTTTTAAGTGATAATAAATCATACTGGTTCTAATCGCTGATTAGATAGGATGTAGGTCCCACCGTATTTTTTTATAAAGTGTAACTTTATTTATAATGTTTATCATCGAGGAAGATAATATTAAGAAATCTCAAATAATAATAATATCTTTATTGTAATTTAATTTAACTGTACCTAAAATACATGTATAATATTTTATTTTGTTTATATGAATACCGCACAAGAGTCCCAACTGCTCCCAACCGTCTGGAGCCAGTGAGACTATAGCATTCCCAATTGAGGAATGTTGTGAAGCTGAAGGTATTGGGGAGGGGAAGGAGAAGGGGAAGAGGAAGGTGGGGAATACCTGGCTATTCAGATCTGGTCACCAAACACGGCTAAAAGCCATTTCAAGCAACGTTTCAATTCCGAATGGTGGTCTTTCAACAGGGCGATACTGAGGGTATCTTCCACTCTGGAACGTGCGCAAATATACTATATATTATTTTTAAATGAATTAATTGTGAAACAACACAAATTAATTAAATAAAATTACTTGCGCACGCCGGGATTTGAACCCGCGACCTTCGGATTCGTAGTCGAGAGCCTTACCTCTCGACCATGGAGGCCGTCATGGCGTAATATAATATAATAATGTAAGTGTACAGTGGTTTATAAAGTAAAATAGAAAATAATATAATAACAGTTATAGTTGAAGTTTCACATAACCCGCTTCACTAGGCTAGCCTGTGTTGAGGCAGTAATTTTGCAAATTATTTTATAATTTTAAATGAAGCATAAAAAATAAAAAGAAACATAAAACAAAAAGGTCAGTCAAAATCAGTCAGTAGAGCGTAATCCCGGCAAGACGGGGGTCCTGAGTTCAATTCCCTGATGCGACTGATACCTTTTTTTATTTTCTTTGTCGTTTTCGGTTTCATGTTCCATCTGAGTTTTTTAATATTATCCTCCCCAATGATTAAATATTACAATGAGGTATACTCGTATGAGCTTCATTGAATTATTCCAATAAATTAAGTAACATTATTGTGTTGTAAATTCCTATGTTCAACTAAAATCAAATAATCTACATATTAAACAAGGAAAACATTTGGTTGTAATTTTGATAATTATATCGCTTGACTCCATTTTAATATTGTTAAAATCAAATTTAAATGTCTTAAATTCTAATGATTTGTTAAAACAATTTTTCTACTTTTTTACACTTTTATTTTTTTTCCCTGACCGGTTTCAGTTTTGACTTTCCCTGAATCCCAACTATATACCCATGAATCCTGAACTCTAACATACATACCGATATTAAACATTTATTAAAAATACATCATTTTAATAAATTAATTAAAAAAAACACGCTTAGTATTCATCACTTTATAAATATACATTGATTGACATGTTTCGAAAGCGATGCTTTCATCGTCAGGAATATATTCATATATTCCTGACGATGAAAGCATCGCTTTCGAAACATGAAGATATCATTATATATCTATAAAGGGGTGAATACTAAGTATATTTTTTTAATTAATTTATTAATAATGACGCAACAAAGTGAATCCCAATCGTTTGAAAAAATTATTAATTATTTTGTTTGATATTTCGTGATAGGTAATCATTTTTTTTGTAATAATCTCTCAATTTATAGGTAATTCGTCTATATTGAAAGAAATTAACATGAACGTCCCTAAAAACTGTACTTGTGAAAGATCTCGTGTACTATTTTATGCCTCAAAAGCGAAAACTTCTGCCTATCAGAACACGCCAACAGGGCGGTTCAACTGTTTAATGATGCTGCATTGACCGTTAACATTTTTAACGTCACTTACGTACCGACTACATTTTGACATATGTCACAAAATAGCCATAAAACTGTTACCGTGACCCTTGTTATGTTTTCCAGTTATGTATATACGAGTATAACAAAACTCACTTTACTCGTTTATGTACATTGCATCATTTCTTTATTTTTGTACTTTTTTTTTCTAATATTGTTATCTCTGCAAAAAAAATGATTAATAACCGTCTTATTGAAGCCACGAAAAAAAAATTCAAAACACAACCAAATTTATAAAATAACGTACCATAAGAAAAACGCTTCAGTTAATTTATTGAACCCAGCAACGGCTGATTGTATGCAATCAATTTAATGCAGTCTATTGTCTGGTTGTGACGTTACTTTTTGATTAGCAATTATCCATAATGGTGAACATTTAATTTCATCCCTACTTTATTTAATTTTATCCCTACTTTTGTTCTTGAATATACCATCTTATTAACTAACTATTTTGCTATTTCACGCTGGAGAAGGAAAATAGGATGACACACGACTGAAGGGTACTCTCGATTGCAGACTGATTTCATTTAATCCGGGAACCATTCATTAGATAACCAAGACCTCTGCCATAGGTGACCCCAAGTGGTTCTCTACGTTGGATAACATAACAGGGGTGAGATTTGTCCAAGTCTCGGCGGTGGATGAGTCTGCCCACTAGCTGTGTGGTTTTAGCTTGATCTCTCCAGCTGGACTCTCTCAACCCTTGCACCGCAGTGGGAGTCCGTCACTTCTGGATACACTGACCCCCAGTTTCCTATTTGCCCGTCATATTTTTTTCCTTCCCAGAACTTCCTCTAGTACCTTTCTTTAAAGAGACTCTCTACACAGCATCCATAAACATGACACAGGTCCTGAGTTAAATTATTTTTTCATGGCCTCCTCTGCGGAGTTCATTTTTTTTTTTAAATCGTATTCACACAAACACTTTTTTTAGAGAAAGACTAATATTCCTCGATTATTAATAACCTGACAATATTTTAATACCTTTTGCTTTTTTTTATTCCGCATTAATTTCCTGACTTTTCAGAGCCAATGGAACTATGGCAACCAAAATTAAGGTTTATTATGAGGCTGAAACGAGCGGAGAAGGGAAGGAGATGGGAAAAGGGAAGGTAAGGAAATACCTGATTATTTATATCTGATAACCAAACACGGCAATGAAATCTCAAGCAATGTTTCAAAGAAGGTCTTTCACCAGGGCGATACTGAAATTATCTACCACTCGGGAACGTTCCGCAAATAATATATTCAACGTGAAATAATATTTATATTTACCATTAATACAAAGAATAGCTTTTTCAACCCAACATGAAAATTATTGAATTTATTTTTCCGACATTCAAACGTGCAACATATTTCCAATACAATAAAAATCTTCGCAATATAATAATACCGTTCAATGAAATTTCATTCTGTGCACGAAACTGCATCCACCCGAACGTGCGATATATTATATATACTCCTACCTACGTGCAATTTACTTGTGCAGCAGAATTGCACTTCAAATGCAATACAGCCATAGCTTCGGGGGATTGAAAGCATTTAGGTCCTGTCTTCGTACCCACGGGGAAGAAGAAAATGTGTTGTTTTTAGAACATAATAATGTTTACGGTTTGCTTCACTCTCCCACGGAATTCTACAATGTCGTTTATAGTGGAATTGATGGGAGATTATTCGTAAGCCCTCGCATTATAATTGTACCGCATCTTCATTCATTATTAATAATAGTTTACTTTGGTTAAAATGTATCACGTATTTATTTTTTATATCTTATTTTTTTATTGTATAATATTAATTACATACAATAGGAGCTTGTACCCGCTAAGCCACTGCAAGTAGCTTGTCAGTAGGAGTTTAGTTCAACAATATTATATAATTTTGCCTGTTGTATGCTGATGATGCGATGTTGATTGCTAACAGTATGGAAGATCTACAGTCCCTCGTATCTAGGATGAACGAAGTATGTATGAAAAATGAGCTAATGATGAATGTAAGTAAATCCAAAGTCGTTTGAAAGAGAGAGTACGAAAACAGTGTTCAATATAGTTGTGAATGATGAATACTTGGAGCAGGTCGATGAGTTTGTGTAAGTGGGAAGTATGTTTACGAGAGATGGAAAGACTGATAGGAATATTGAAAGAAGGGTGAATGCAGGAAACTCCATTAACGGAGGACTGAACGCGGTTGGCTCAAAAAAAAAGTTGTCCAAAGAAGCGAAGCTAGCTGTCCACAATGGAGTGCTGATACCAACCCTGATGTATGGCAGTGAGGCATGGAACTGGCAGGGGAAGGACAAAAGTAGACTGAATGCTGTAGAAATGAAATCTCTGAGACGAATGTGTGGTAAAACCATGTATGATCGTATGAAAAATGTTGAGATTCGTAAAGAATGCAAGGCTGATGTAAGCGTAGTGAGCAAGATCAAGAAAGGGACACATAGATGGTTTGGGCATGTAGAGCGAATGAACGAAGAGAGGAGTATAAGAAGAATATATGACGCAAATTTAAATGGAAGAAGAAACCGGGGACGTCCGAGGAAGACATGGCACGATCAAGTGAATCAAATACTTGAGTCGGGCCATGTCAGAAGTCGGAATAACAGAAGAGAATGTATGAGACGTTGTATGAAAGTGAATGAAGCAAGAAGTGTATGCCAAAATCGAGTTGTTTGGTGGTCCGTCCTCTCTGCCTACCCCTGCGGAGAAACGGCGTGATGGTTAGTTAGTTAGTTAGTTAGTTATATTATATAATACAACAATAAATAACAATCATCATTCAAATGTATCCCAAAATTAGAACAATGTAGGTGAGGCATGTTGTGATCAATTTTTACAAGTTGGAAAAAACATTTTTTTTAAATATGAAAATATAACTGTTTCGTTATAGAGATACTATTATCCAATTATCGAGTCCAATTACATAATATCGATTTAAATAATATTATTAAAATATCGAAATATCACCAAGTATTAAACAAATTGAGAAATAAAAACAGTATTACAGTTTTGTTACAGTGAGGATAGACTTAATAACAAAATTTGTTTTCCAACGTAATCGGTCATTTTTTATTTAATTTAAAGTCAACCATAATGCTTATTTATTTTTTTCATTTTTTTTTTTTTAATATTTCATTATAGTTTTAAAGTAAACGGGTAAAACTTTTTTACATATCACCGTTAGCCGCCAAATATGGTTAAAGATGCCTCTAAAATCGAGAAAAATCCATCCCTTTAATGGCCTATATTTCATAATGTAAAACAAAAATAAATAAATTAGTTCTAATCTGTACTAGATATTTACTATACTTTTTGACGAAAAAAAAGATCATTAGGTTTAGGTGAGTATTCAGCCGTTCCTCTTAAGAATCAAGAGTAATAGAAGAATATGTATGAGACGATTTATGAATATGAATAAAGCCACGAGTGTAAGCCAATACAGAGTTGTGTGTCGGTCTATCCCTTATGCCTCCTACCGCGAAACAGCTAATGTAAAAGTTTTTTTTTCGATAATATTTGTTGTTGCTAATTTCATTTTGTTGACATATTTTTTGTACCGCAGACAAAACTCGATAGCCATAATACGGACATGGGATTGGTCTGTACGGACTGCTTTTCAAATAGGTTTACTTGTAATAAATTGTATGCTTCACAAAAAATTAATTTTAAAAATGTTAGTTTTAACATTTTAAAAGTATATAGGAAAATATTCTCTCGTTACTTTCATGATCAAAATAATAAACATATTTATATGAATTCTGTGATCTTTATTTGCGCAAACGAATGGTAATAGTATGTATTTTGATTGGAGGCTGATGATTTGGAAAGCCTGTATAAACAAAATTTACCATCGCATAAATAATTAACGTCAAAAGTACGAAAACACAAGAATAAATAATTCATCCAATGATTTACAAAGTACTAGATAAGCCGTTGGTGTATGTTACTACATTTAAAATTAGGGTGGTTAATTATTTACTTTTGGACACTTAATAAATAATATAAGAAATTTTGTGTGTATACATCTCTCGCCAAACCATAACTCGAACCTGGATAAACTTTGGTCATTGGCAGAGTGGAAGGCGAAAGAAGTGAAGGAAGATCATTGATGTGCCATGTTGAGCATGTGCTTGGAGTATAACATACTTGCAGTTTGTATACATTCAATTTTATGCAATTTCCAGCTTTGTGTCTATTTCTTTTGGAAAACATTATAAAAACATGTTGATTTTCTGCCTAGCAATTAGTTATAATTAAAACAATATGTCTCGAATTTCAGCGAAATAATTTGAGAAGAGGATCAGGAGTAGTGGACCCAGAACGGACCCCTGTGGAACTCCAGAACTTTCGTTGTTTACCTTCCAACTTCACGATTAGAAAAATATGTTCAAGAACTCATTACTTACAGTTTAAACTAGAGTTTTCATCTTTTGTGGAATTAGAAAGACAAAGTTTGTCGTGTAAATTGGGGCAGTCATACCTGAAAGTGAAAAAATGCAAACTCTCCGTTGCTGGAAGATCAAGTACTTCCTTGCATAGCGCTAAAGACACAGACGTCCATCTTGAAGTCAACCTTCTTCCCATTCTCCTTCCCTTCCCTGAAGTCGTTCAGCGTCATAAACTCTCCAATTCGGAGATTCTATAGTTCATCTGGCTCCAGACAGTCGAATTAAAATTGTACACCTACCAAATTTGCATACCAATATAATAATATATCATACGCATTCCTTTTTTTTTAATTTAACATATTGTTTTCATCGGGGTCACTTTTTGTACCTCAAAAAATCCAATCTCAAGTATTCTATATCTTTGGATCCAACAAAAACAGAAAACTCATTTCCATAATGTACTCCACCCGGGGGTCAATCGTTTGATCATTTTTGTTATTTTGAAACATTTCGGTGCGTTTTAGAATATTTCGGAGCAACGGCGGCCATTGTAGAATCGCGGGGAGCCGTGAAAACAAAACAATACGGCAATGGACGGCGGAAATGCTGAATACAACTCCTCCACTTCCGGGCGAGTAAATTCTGAAGCCCCCAGGCCACATTGACGCATTAATCCACGAAACGTTCTTCACCTATCCATGATTAAGGGTAGATACAACAACCTCCCCAGAATCTTATTACTGGTAACGTGGTTGTTTTACTTTACCCTTTTTTCTTTCATTATGATGAATGACAAAACAGAACACCATAGAAAAGTGATGACAAGTAGCGATGTAAAAAAAAAACTAACCTAACGTAACTTATTATTTTTTCATGTTCTGTTTTGTTCAATTACTATGACTAAAATACAGGTATCGGGAACCGAGTTACATTTGCTGAAGATTACATTTCACCAATTCAATTCAAGTTTTGTTAAAAAAATGCTTTTGCCTGCGTGTCACTAAAAATACATGATTTCTAAATTATGTTCTTTACACAATGATAATAATATGAGAAGGGCTTTATCACACGTCTAAAGCAATTCCGAAGAACGTATCCATCCCAAACTTTGGTATTTCTAATAAATTTCAGCCAATTTCGCCAAATGAAGTTATCTAACCATTAATAAGCATGCAGCCGTGAAACTAGCTCCATAAGCGCCCCCAACCTCGCCAAAACTGTAATGGATATTTAAGCACCTATTCAAGGAAGGCCATCATTGGCTGAATCCATCAAACCTAATTACGTACGGCGAGTTCAACGCCATGGCGGGCTTGTAATACGAGAGGGCAAGGCTTTGATAAGTGTGTTTTTAGGGTTGAATATTGCACAACCTATAAAGTGTTCCTCGGCGTATAATTAATGTATTGTATTTGAACATGTTATTTTCATATATCGTTGACTATTTAGGTTCATGGTCTATTTTTGACATTGTCTTTTTTTTATATAAATAAGAAGAGAGGTTTTGTTTTAAAATTATTTATTTTGTTTTATATTTTGGTAGAATGCAGTCACTCTGTGGTTCAACGTATGAAATAAAACAATTACTTTCACATAAAATTCCTCATCATTAAACTGATAAAATTTCCATTATTCCTTAATCTGTCTGTCTCTTTCTCTCTGTTACTATATATATAACCACACGCAGTGTATTTTTTTTATTAATTTAATTTTGTACTCTGATGACGCTTGTGTTAAGCGAAACCAGTCGATCGTAATAAATTAAATAAATTTCGTAATTATAAAAAAACTAATTATTTTATTTCATCATTTTATTTTAGGTAATAGTAGGCACATTTAAGGTTGCAGTTTACTAATTTTTTACTTACACAATATTGAATTTTATCTTTTAACGTATCTAAGGGTGGTTCTTTTGATTTTAAAGATGTTTACTGGTGTTATTTTAATGCTTTCCGACAGCAAATTGTAATTTTTTATTCCTTTGTGGAATAAACTGTTATGCGCATTGGCTTTGTTCTTTTTTGTAGTCTGATTTCATTGCACGCCCTTGTTTTATGTGTGTGAATGTCCTTGTTATAAATATATTACTTTTTTGTAGTCTGATTTCATTGCACTCCCTTGTTTTATGTATGTGAATGTCCTTGTTATAAATATATTACTTTTTTGTAGTCTGATTTCATTGCACGTCCTTGTTTTATGTATGGGAATGTCCTTGTTATAAATATATTATTTTTTGTAGTCTGATTTCATTGCACGCCCTTGTTTTATGTATGCGAATGTCCTTGTTATAAATATATTACTTTTTTGTAGTCTGATTTCATTGCACGCCCTTGTTTTATGTATGTGAATGTCGTTGTTATAAATATATTACTTTTTGTAGTCTGATTTCATTGCACGCCCTTGTTTTATGTATGTGAATGTCCTTGTTATAAATATATTACTTTTTTGTAGTCTGATTTCATTGCACGCCCTTGTTTTATGTATGTGAATGTCCTTGTTTGTTATATATATTTTTTTGTTATGTTTTTTGGTAACTTTATAATATTATATTTTTGGCATTTTGAGGTTGTCATATAAATTTATATATTTAAATATCATTGTATTAAACTTGTAATTTTTGTTAATAGTTTTTTTTTATTGTATTTAATTACTTGTATAATATTTAAAATAAATCAAAAACAATAATATTATTAAGTTCCACAAAAGAGCGGCTTTGAACGCCGAAACAACTGTCATAATAACAAAATGCTTGATTTTTTTTAAAATAAGAAGAATACATTTATTTTCAGATAATTTATGAAGTGGATGTCACGTGACGGAATAAAATATAGGCATCGAAAATTTTATCTTAATATTATATGAAATTCTAAATGGTTTAAATTTCATACGATATTAAGTCAAATTTTATACATAGTATGGATGAGTGACTTTTTATACAAAATAAAAGCGAGAATATCAAATTTCGTTCCATTTTATACAGGGTGTGTACATACATGTGAGTATTCTATTGTTAATAACACTCGTACCAGGATATTTATAAAATCAAAATGTTTCAAATCAATTTTATTAGTTAAATTTAATTAGTACTTACTCTCAGTGTCGTCCATCTTTCAAAATCGAAGTTTTGCTTTAAATGGCATTAGCCGTGCTTGGTGGCTAGATCTGAATAGTCAGGCACTTTCCAAACTTTCTCTTTCCCATCCCCATTGCCTCCCCTCTCCCTTCAGCGTCTCAAAATACCTTCCCCAATGGGATTGCAGTGGTCGCACTAGCTTCGAGCAGTTGGGTCTCTTGTGTGGTGTTCACGTTGTTTTATACATATTTTTACAGTACCTATTTAGACAAGTTTGTAACTTTGATAAGTATTTCGACATTTAAATTAAGTTTCGTAACGCCAAACCAGATAGCTCCTACCGCGAAAATGTAACAAATCGAAGCATTAATTTGTTATTTTTGGCCACCATACCTAAAATGTCATCCAATTGTTTACACCTTCCGGAGGTAATGTACAACATATACTAAACTATTATACGTATGTACTCGAGTTATGGACACTTTACACGACACCTTTTTTTTACACAGCTTCCATACAGATCACATTTTAAAGGGGTTTTGGTATGAAAAATAGGACTTAATCTAATTTGTCACCGATTTTCATCCAATATTAATAGAGGACATTATTTGATGTCTGTCACTATTTTACGCAACTATATTATGTGGAAATGTTGCGTGTTTTTTTTTCTGTATATCTCAATAATATTCTTTAAAAGACTACAGGTAGACTAGACTAGAGATTCCCAACGTGGACGATATCGATAACTTGAGAGATCAAAGGGGGCGGTGGTTATCTCAAGTGCAAATAGGGGGCGGAGAAGGAGTGAATTGGGGGGCGAGGGTAACAAAAATATTTTAAATATAATTTCATTGTGAATTCGTATGTATTGCAGGTAAAACTTTTGAAGAATCATTTAAAAAAATATATCAGATTCATTATTCTATTGATTTATAGATAGATTAATAGTTTTTTTTTGTCATTTTCTGTACGGTGTTATAACGCCTAACCAAGTTTCTCGGGGCCTGTTGTCAGGTGAACAGTAATGTACTATATAATATAATACGTAAAATATGTATATATTTATCAAGAGCAAAATGGATCATAATGAGTGGGTGATTTCATCGCATTGTCGCGTAAAAAGAAACAAACGGGTTTAAAAATATAGTCCAAAAATGGGCGGTGAGACGAATGAGGCGAAGAAAATCTGGACTGTATTTTTTTTATTCTTTATTTTATTTTAGTGCATAAAACATGCAATATGCCCAAAATTCATGTACATGAATGTTTAAATAGCAATGATAATTAATAAGTAAAAAAAAACAAAAATTATTATCTGGCAAAAATGATACTTTTTTATATGAATACAAGATTCCCAACTGCTCCCGACCATCTGGAGCCAATGAGACTATGGCATCCCCATTTGGGAAATCTTGTGAGGCTGAAGGTATTAGGGAGGGGAAAGAGAAGGGGAAGAGGAAGATGGGGAAATACCTGGCTATTCAGATCTGGTCACCAAACACGGCTAAAAGCCATTTTAAGCAACGTTCTAAATCTGAATGGTGGTCTTTCACCAGGGCGATACTGAGAGTATCCTCCACTCTGGAACGTGCGCAAATATACTATATATTATTTTTAAATGAATTATTTTCTGGGATTTGAACCCGCGACCTTTGGATTCGTAGTCGAGAGCCTTACCCCTCGACCATGGAGGCCGTCTTAATACACTGTTTTGGTACTTAAATTTTTAAATATTTATATCTAAAATACTTACTACTTACGAATTCAGGATTGTAAAAATCCGCTTGTATTTTTATTATATTTGTTGACATTTTGTGACAGATATACAAGAATGGCAAGAACTATATCTGCATATCTGTATGAAATCATATGTATGGAAATGAAGGAAAGGAAGGGGATGGGTGGGTAAATAAGTATCGTGTAAAGCTAGCTTTATCCGCGTATTCTGGTAATACACGTACATATACTAATAATACATGTGCATATACTAGTAATACGCGTACATATACTAGTAGTACAAGGTGGGTAGTACGGAGAGGATATTACGTATGACCAAGTAGGGGTGTTTTGCCGCCACGGGCCATATTTATGCGCCGTGGTACGAATTTAATTAAAAGCGGGTTCGCCTGGGCAGCGGGGGCGGGTGAACCAGAAGGGGTTGCGCCACTGCCTAGCGCTAGTGCTTACCTTGTAGGTTGCTGGCAGCTACCCTATCACCTAATGTTGAACCCGGAGGCACAGAATTGTTACTATATAAAACGTACCTAATATTAGGTGATACGAAATCTCACCTCTTGAGTCAAGTAGTGCACGGTAACTGCGCAATACGATGCTAGCTTAGTAGCAAAGCGGTCTGCGCAGAGAGGTTGCGGGTACAATAAAAAAATAACATTTTTATTAAAAGGCTAATTTCATGACATCAGAACTCATCATTTAATACATAATATAGCTATGCACATAGGGTGTGCAGATTCAAAACAAATAAAAAGTAAAGTAAAGTGGTATATACAAAGTGTATTTGTAAATACATATATATACATATAATAATAATAATACATACAATATTTGTATTAGTGGTATATAGTAAAGTGGTATATACAAAGTGTATTTTCAATTTATATAATTAATAATGATGCCACAAAATTACAAAGCATTTGAAGAAATTATAAATAAAAAATAATTTCAAATCAAATTTCGTTACGTAAGAACTCACCTTTTGAGGTTTTTTCCTGCATCAGCACTCATTTTTTTCTGCTTCAAAGTTTAAGTTTTCAAAGCGTGTTTTTTTTAGTGCATATTTGGTTTCTACAATCGTTTTGGTATCAGCTTAAACAATGTCGGTAACTGGTCGGTAAGACCTTCGACTCAATCATTCTGAATCAAATATTTGATTCCAATGGCTTCGTACCAAGATCTGAAGAGTTGGGTACCTTCCGACATCTTCTTACACTTGTGCTTCTGAATTCTGCCTCAGAGCATTCGCCTTTGGTTCCACTATGATTATTTTTTTAAATTTATGTGATTACCGCACAAAAGTCCCAACTGCTCCCAACCGTCTTGAGCCAAAATTACTAAGGCATCACCGACTGGGATATGTTTTGAGACTGGTGGTAATGGGGAGAGGAAGGTTATGGGGGAAGGGGGAGGTGGGGAAGTATTTAGGTATTCAGATCTGGTCACCAAACACGGCTAAAGTACGATGCTTCCAGGTTATGAAGTATCTAAAAAGCACCCCTGACATTTATTATAACTAACTAACTATCACGCCATTTTCCCGCAAGGATAGGGAGAGAGGACGGACAGCCAAACAACTCGATCTTGGCATACACTTCTTGCTTCATTCACATTCATACATCGCCTCATACATTATTTTCTGTTATTCCGACTTCTGACATGGCCCAACTCAAGTATTTGATACAATTGATCGTGCCGTATCTTCCTCGGGTGTCCCCGGCTTCTACTTCCATTCACATTCGCGTCATATATTCTCCTTACACTTCTTCTTTCGTCCATTCGCTCTACATGCCCAAACCATCTAAGTGTCCCTTTCTTGATCTTGCTTACTACGCTTACATCAGCCTTGCATTCTTTACGAATCTCAAAATTTTTCACAGGATCATACATTATTTTACCACACATTCACCTCAGAGATCTCAATTCTACGGCATTCAGTCAACTTTCATTCATCCTCTGCCAGTTCCATGCTTCACTGCCTTACATCGGGGTTGGTATCAGCACTCTTTGGACAACTTTTTGTTTGCGCCAACCACGTTCAGTCCTCCGTTAATGGAGTGTCTTGCATTCACCCTTCTTTAAATATCCCCTTCAGTCTTTCCATCTCTCGTAAATATACTTCCCAAATACACAAACTCATTAACCTGCTCCAAATGTCCATCATTCATACCTGTATTGCATTATAACTGTACAATATTTACAAAGCGTTTATTTTGTGCAATTTTGTTGAATTTTATGTCCTTTATTCCCGCAAAGAGAACTTTTCCCACTTCAAACGATGAAACGCAGTTGCTTTTTTATTACTATTAATGTTTTATAATTTAATATATTAAATTTTCTGAATTGTTAATTCTGTTACCATTATAAATGTATACGATGCGATTTACGTTTCAATTACTTTGCGACGCCGTTCCGGGAAATACATCTTTTTAATCTCTTCTACCTGCCTAGGTACCTAATTGGATATAAAGAAAAGCTCAGCCTTTTTTAAACGCTTTCTTTTTACGAAAATTTCTAGAGGAAATATAACGTTAAAAGGAAAGGATACATTACTTACGTTGAAGCGAATAATTCCGACTTTGCCTACAAAAAATGTTTTTATTCCAACGGTTTTTATGGTGTGCAATACGCAAGCGGCTGTAGGGGTATAAGTGGTATGAAGGAGACGCTTTTTTTCTAACTTTAATATTTTTAAGTACCAAAAATATCTCTGTATATTAAGCTAAAAACGTGTTTACTTTATTTTATGTTGGTATTTTCAAAACATTCATATTTTTGGGATTTAAAAAACATCCAAATTTGACTTTTTCATAACCAGTGTGTAATGAAAGAGGAATAGGAAGCATTTAATTATGCTAAATAGAAATGTTATACTTTATATTTTAAAACAAGATAGTAAATGCAAAATTAAAAATAATTTTATTTTAACGTTAACCGCCCGTCCTTTGGGTTATTATTCAAAAAGTAGGCAAAAAAACATCGCGTTTTTTTTCATTAGATTTCGCAATAACAATGCGTGTTACTAGTAGCGGTGGACGAAGCGGCTCGGTTTAGTGAGCCGGATCACTAAATCAGCTCTTTGTAGTGTACCGGTTCGGTGATCCGGCTCGTTTGAACGACGGTTCGCGTCCCCCCGCACCATGCCCTCTCCCTCGCTCACTTGGCCCTCCTAAAGACATCCTTAAGACGCTCTTACACGATACTTTTTTCGTCCAGTTTTCATGTGGATTATCTTTACAGAGAGCTGATTCAGTGATCCGGCTCACTAAACTGAGCCGCTTCTCCCACCACTAGTTACTAGTGACGTAACTTGTATGGGAGAGATGAAAATACCGCAACAGACAACACATCAGTTAGCTTCGGGTGACCTCGAAATACGAAACGAGATTACGCAGGAACAAACTTGACGTATACGAATGTTTTATGGATTTTGGGTATACCTCTTTTGTACCTGAACGTACGGGATACGGCTTGTTGTGTTCGGGCGATAATATAGCGGCCATACCACATACGTTTGTATGGGCAGGGCAGTCAAAATAAACGAAATCACAATACTAATATACTATATACCAAAGTCCTAAGTGGATAATAAAATAATATTTTGTGGTGATGAAGTAGATAAGTTTTTTCTTTAAATCGTTGAAGAAAATTTTAACAAATCTCAAATGAAAATATGAAACAGAAAAGACCCATAAAATAATACATACTTCAAATTTAATACGTATCAATATTATCTTCAATTAATTACCAAATCCTTGGCTGCTTTATATTTGTTGTTGTTAAAAATGATGTAAAATAAACCGGTCTCATTAGCTATGTGGTTAGAGCGTTTTTCTGTTAAGACAGAGGTCCTGGGTTCGATTCCTAGATACGACTGATATATTTTTTTCTGTGTCATGTTTTCTGCTTAATGTTTCATTTGAGATTTGTTAATATTATCTTTTTCAATGATTGTGTTTTTGATTACTTTGTGAGTTTTTTTCACCTACGTTGAAAATTAACATTTTTTAAAACGGTATATAAAAAAGAAGAAAAAATACAAATAAAAATTAAGTTTAGCTAATATGTTATTAATTTATTCTAATGTACGATATGTCAAGGTTGTTTTAGGAAAGAATACGTTTGCACTATTATAAAACATAAATGAAATAAATAATAACGCCATGAACGTCTGTATTTGTCAATTCAATGGTACTCAATAGAATCAAACCTTTAATAACCGCACATCGAAGATACATAAAAAGTAATTATTTACACCAATGAAATAAATCGCTGGATACGTTATACAGGGAGAACTGAAATAGAAAATATATTAACACCAAATATGTACAGACTAACACCGAAACCACTCAACTGCCCTTAAACACGTCAACATAATTTTTTTTTTTTTCTGCAATCACATCAATTTAATATAATTTAATTTCGTACTTTCTAAATGAAATTATTTAAAAAAAAAAGAAGATACTAAAACATTATTATTATATTATTCTTATTATTATTATTGTAATGTGGAGAAATATATTCTAAATTTATTACTGGCGTGTTTTTCTATCTGTTGTTCCATGCAAGCTTTTTCCAAGAACCTCCGAGAAATACTCGTATAATCCATATCTTTAAAACATGCAATTTTTTACCTGCATGCAATCATATTTTAACAACCATTTATTACGTTTTCCAGACATGCTTGACAAAATAATAAATTGTATTTACCAACATGTTTGACCTTCCTTCGCATGTGGTTTAGGAGCGACACACCCCGCTATCTATCGTGGTAAGTTACAACACCCACACCGAAATAGATATGATGTGTCCTTAGATTTTTTTTTAAATTAATGTTTTCTCCGAAAAGCTCTCACTTGAACATCCTTGTTGATGAAAAAAAATCATACATTCTTAGATTTACTGCATTTCCATTTTTTTCTATCATTTAAACGCCTAGAGATCTTTTAAATACAAGTACATCTTTTATGAATTACATAAAAAAATAATAATATAAAATATGCACAAAAGTTAATTACACTTGAAATAAGAATAAACTGCAACAAAGCTAAAAGTACACTGGAACATAAAGGGAGATAAAAAAATAAGTAATCCAATATCCAAAAAGAACACAAAGTCAATATTGGTATTAATAACAAATAAATAAATAATTTATGTTGTAGTTAACAATAATTTATAAACTAGGTAGAAATAATTCGTTCATACTTTTTTGAAATTTGCCAAGTTCAGATTATTGTCAAATACATCCACATAATTTAAGCTGTGTTATCAATACTGTGTAAGCATTGAATTGGGGAATGCAAACTGTAGTTGGAACGGGATATACATATGTAAAATGTTAATGTTTTTCTTGTAGTTCGTTAAGGTATGTATAGTTTGATTAAATGCAGGAGTTCAGAACAATTTAATAATTTTAATAAAAAGGTGGGGTCGTTTATTTTCCATCTGTTTTCTAAAGTTGGAATATTTATTGGCTTCAATGTGCCATCGACTCGCGTTGCAGTAAAATGAAATTATTTATTTTCTTATATCTCTTTGTTTCACGGTATTTACTTATATTAATTTACCTGTTTACTTTTCCATTGTTTTTTCCAAACTAATGAACGAAAGATTGCATCCTAGAGTACAAGCTGCCTAAATATGATTTTTGAGAGAAGCAGAAGTCACAAAATGGGATCGAGTGAAAATCTCGACGAGATGTGCTTAACATCTGCAACTCTTCATGGAAAAGACGCGGATGGGGACCGGCTTGGACGTGTACTCAAAATGTCATAAGAGCAACATTCGCAAAATACTGGGGAAATTCTGGAGGGAAGATGTCCAATTGGGCATCCCAGAAAAAAACTGAGAAAAGCAACTCCAGAGGCTGTGACGTGGGGGGCTGGACCTGCAATGGACTGAAGCCGCTGTAGTAGCCCATGACAGGGACATCTTGTCGGAGCGATGAGTCCTCGATGCATATCTTGAGTATATACAAAACTAAAACGTGTACTAACGCTATGTGGTTTCGGAAATAAATTGTTGAGAAAGAATATATGATTTGTACGTACTATCACGTATAGTTCCGACCCGATTAGTACAACGGGAAGAATATGATGAGATGCTACTTCTTATTATACTCGTTGTTACATAACGCAAATAATCCATAAAACTAGCCGCTCGTTAGACAACAGCGCCTCAAGCGGCCAAACGCAAGACCTCGCAAAAAGAAACATCCGACACCCGGCCTTGAAAACACATTCACCGCTCGAACCCCGCCTAACGAACACCCTCACTGGACCTGCACTGAAGATGGCTTCCCGCCCTGCCACGCTACGCTACGGAGAGCTATTAATTGCCTTCCCAGGAAACACATTGCCGCTACAAACTAAACCGTGAGCTGTCTTTTACATTTTCCCCTCTATTGGTGTTGTATTTTATTCAAATCACAGTTTACCATGCCCGTTGTAGAGAATTATCAGAGAGAATTTGCCCGTAAAATTATTGTGAGGTTAGGTTAGCCTGTTCACCATAACTACATTCACCATGTCTGTACCTTCCACCTAATTAAACTACTGAGTTTGAAAGCATTTGGGAGTTTCATTTAACAAAGTATTCGAGTCTGGTTCCCAACTATAAGACCGCCTGTCGGCCCACGATCCTGCAGAGGAGCTCCAAGGCCTACCGAATCTGAGCTAGTCAAAGGTCCAGAGCCGAGCTCCCTGGAAGAAACCCCTTCACCGGGTAAGTCTTACAAATGCTCTGTCTCCCGTAAATGCAGCCTACCCAACCTTCCTCCTCTTCTTTCTCCCGCATTCCCGCACCCAGTCTAATCCTGTTTATAACATCGTATTTACTAAAATATAATAAAATTTAAATCCCTAGATCAATGCTCAACTAGTAACATATTGTCTACATTCAAACTACTGTCCGGTCAGTAGCTGATTTTGAATCAATTCTGGGTCCCACCCACGCGTCATGAGTTCAGCTTCTCACCTGGCTAAGTCCTCCATCACGACACAAGTAACATTTTCCGCTTACTGTGATGATAGTAGGAGATTTACCATTACTGTCAGGTTATTCGTAACCCGAGAATGTTTGTCTATCTAAAAAAAAAACCTTTTTTCAATTTCCAATTTTTATTTAATTTTCATCATTAGTCAAAAGACCTTTCTCTCCGTGTAGTATTGGTTTTTTTATGTGAACTTCTAGTTCCAACTGTCCGGAGGCAGTGGGAATATGGCTAACCCAAATGAGGTTTGTCGTGGGGCTGAATAAAATGAGGAAGTGAAAGAGATGGAATAGTAAATGTTGGAAGGTACCTATTCAGATCTGGTCATCAAACACGGCTACAGCCATTTAAATCGATACGTTACATATCCCAAATTAAGGATGCTGTAGTCTCACTGGCTCCAGACAATTGAGAGAATCTGGGACTCTTGTGCGGTACTCAAATAAAAAAATTAAAGATTAAATCTTTAATGCACCTAATTCGTATTTTGAGTTCATTCTCCAAAAAACGTTAACTCTAAAATTTCTGTTTTAAGAAATCAACCATTTTAGTTTTGTACCAACCTTAAACTTATTTATTAAATTCAATAATACATTAATGTGATTTAATGCAAAATCGATTTAACGTTTTTTTCCAGTAAAAATATATTCAATTTGATTCTTTGAAAAAAAAATTGTGATTTTTAACATTGTGTCCGATTAAAACACACGTTAACTGATGTAACGGTAAACTTGTATTTAAAATTAGAAACATTTTTTAATGTACCACAACCGTGTGTTCTGCCAGTAGAGCGTAAAGAACTTCATAGTACTGTCTATGCGCTCTGTTGCTGCAATGATTTGTTGGTTTTTTACTTGACTGATCTTACTCAAAGGCAACTCACACTCAGGTCGGCCATGTCCGATGCCTCAAACAGACTGGTTGAACCCTCTCGTACGAATGCTGCTAAATTTAAGATCGCACATTCTTGGAATGACCTTCCATTTAGTTTGAGTCAGAAAGTAATTTCGTAACCTTTAAGAAAAGTCTAAAAACATATCTATTTAAAAGGGACTGCAAACTTGAGGTGATTTTAGTCACTAAACAGCGCTCAAAAAACAAAACGTCAAATTTTGTTTTTTGCCACTATTCCCACGATGCGTGTCTCTCACTGTTTCTATATGTACTCCTCAAATCACCACAATTTCAAATTGTAAATCAGGGTGAAATACGATATTATTTTGATTTTACCATTGCAGGCCTCGTTCTCTCCATTGATATCAGATCAGACTTGTTGCCAGAAATCAATTGTGCATTATGCGATGAGTTTTTATTCTACAATATGTGCGAACCGAACCATTACTTTGCATTCCCCAATTCACTGAATGCATTTTTATCACGTAGGTACCATTCAACCCGACATGTTTCACATAAAATCACACCATAGACATCAATTTGGGAGGCGGTACGAGTACCGCAGCCTCGGGAACCATTCATTGGATAACCAACACCTCTGCCATAAGTCACTCCAATTGGTTTGCTACTTTTGGTGACTTAGCAGGGGTGTCCTTGGCGTCGGATACATCTGCCCATCCGCTGCGTTATGGGCCGGATCGGGAGAGGCCGGGTGAAGGAGACCTCTTAATCTCTCCGGCCGGACTCTTTCGACCCATCGCCTTGCACCGCTGTGGAAAAGATGAATTAATACGTCCGTCACTCCTGGACACACTGACCCTCAGATTCCTACTCACCCCTCTTACCTTTTTCCTTTCCAGAACTTCCTCTCCTTACTTTCCTTTAAGCCCTACAAACGGCACCCCCAAAAATGGCACAGCACTCCTCTGTGGAGATAATGTTTAAAAGAATCGAATTTTCATGTTCAATCGTGAAAACAATCCGTCGTATAAAGCAACTCTCTCTGCGCTTAAGTTACGTGGAATCCCTTGATTTTCCCACCCACCGCTTAACGCCATCTTATTTTAAATTAGCACAATTAAGCACAATCTTTACCCTCCAACTTAATATTCATATTACTCCCGCACTAACTCCATTCCTATCTGTCCTTCCAATCACTCTGTTATTGTATTCTGTTTTAACTTAATATTTGCCTATCGCATTGAATATTTGGTACAAAACAAAAACCATGGGAAATAATTCCCATATATTTTTGGCTGCTACCTTTTTATAACTACAAGATTCTGACCGAATTTATATGTAATCATTAGGTAGTGTCTTGGATATACCTATCCAATTTTTATTTATATGGAACATCTGTTGACTTTTTCTACAAGTCCAGAAAATTATGTATGTATATGCATATAATTTTTTTTAAATAACTTATTGAAGCTTTTATACTTACCTTTATAGCTCATCGTAATATACTTTTAATCATTGAAGATAACTCCCAAATCGAAACAAGAAAATTATAACTTAGTTGTTGTTCAAAGTGTACACCCAAATCATTTGCCTCGATTACAGTTGTAAGCAAACAATCATTGTATATATGTATATATCATGGAATAATTATAAACGAATGGATTTTTTTATTCTACGTAATCCCGTAATTAGACATTTGTTTCATTGAGATATTAACGTTATTTTGGCACAACGACGGCCTCCACGGTCGAGGGGTAAGGCTCTCGACTACGAATCCGAGCGGTTCAAATTAAATTTTATTTATTTAATTTGTGCTGTTTCACAATTAATTCATTTAAAAATAGTATACAGTAAGTTTGCGCACGTTCCAGAGTGGAAGATACCATCAGTATCGCCCAGGTGAAAGACCACCATTCGTAATTGAAACGTTGCTTTTAATGACTTTTAACCGTGTTTGGTGACCAGATCTGAATAGCCAGGTAGTTCCCCACCTTCCACTTCTCCTTCCCTTCAACAATACCTTCAGCCTCACAACATTCCCCAATTGGGGTTGCCATAGTCTCACTGGCTCCAGATGGTTGGGAGCAGTTGGGACTCTTGTGGGGTATTCATATAAAAAAATACAAAAGTTTTAATAATTTACTTAACAATGTGTGACAGTCATAAATATATTTTATATCTTTCTACACATGTTGATATGTGTATATTAATAAAGTGGTGAGTACATGGTAATATTTAATTAATTTATTTATCTTTTACAGCTTTGTAAATTTTCACATCAACCCTGTAGATATATAATTTATTTGTATTTATATATATATATATATGTGTGTGTGTGTAACTGAAGCACCTATTGATAAGTCATTAATTGGCTTAGGACGACTAATTTCCATTTTATAAATATTAAATAATGTTTAAGAAATCATTATAATGGAATTCCACCACGGATCAATAACAGAAATATTGCCAATAAGTCGATTTCTCATCAAATACCAGATCAATATATAAAATCATCGAAATATACTTCTTTGAAATTAACGTATTGAGACTTGAAACGTTCGAAAATGATTTTTTCCCCTCAATAATCATAATAAAAAGCCATTCAAAATGAAAACAGCCTGTACCTACTTCACATCCCTTGTTTTGACACATCTTCCCATACTGTATTACAGGTTAGGGTAATCCGTTGATATCCGCGGGAGTTAGTTTCCTGTGACAGGGCGCGGATAGCGGAACCGCGAATAATGAAAGTATAAATTAATTGATAAACTAAAGTTCTTCAAAACTTAAGACAAGATTTTTGTGCATAGCGCAAAGGGTAACAATTATTTTTATAAACAATAATTATTTACCTGAAACACTCATCCAAATTGAAAAAAACCTTTCCGAGCAAAGATAAATGTCGCCGACAGGACTCGAACCTGCACCCTTCTGATGTCCGGTCAGATGCTCAAGTTAATCAATATATACTAGTGTTTCATTCAATAATTACTAAAAAATAAAATATAATAAAAAAAATAAAAAATAAAATATAATAAAAACAGTAATTATTGAATGAAACACTAGTATATATTGATCAACTTGGCAGGTTTGCGATAAGCCGACGTAGCTCAACGGTAGAGCATCTGACCGGACATCAGAATGGTGCAGGTTCGAGTCCTGTCGGCGACATTTATCTTTGCTCGGAAAGGTTTTTTTCAATTTGGATGAATGTTTCAGGCTAATAATTATTGTTTATAAAAATAATGAAAGTATAAGTTCATTGGAATATTAACCATTCATTCGACAAATTAAAACTACCGGTTAATTTTTTTTTTTGTGGAATATTACAATGTCAGTGTGTTGTAAAACCTTTTTGAAATCAGGAGAGGTCATTAATTTTTATGTAAGATAAGTTTCGTCAGCAATCCATTAGGGACCTGAAAATTTCGCGTGAACTTATAGGAAATGTAGTGTTATTTTATGATGAAATTCGCATTATTTTTTGAGAAATTTGGTTATTTCTTTTGGGAAAATGGGACTCTTTTTTCAGCAAAAGCGGGAATATTTTCCAAGAAAAGTGCTTTTATGTTCCCTTTTTGGTATTTTGCTACAAAAGGTTATGAATACTTTGTAAATTTTTTTTAAAATTTTATGTTAGCTTTTATTTTTATTTTTTTTTATGGTATAACGTAAAAGAGTATGCGACGTTTTTGACATGAAGTTAGCTGCATTGCATTGTATGGCTATTCAAGCTTATCAAAACCCTAGACAAATTAATATTTGGAAAGCATAATTTTAATAAATGATTTAAAAAGTACTTTGCATTCACCACTTTATTAATATGTACATATCGACATGTTTCGAAAGCGGTGTTTTCTTTATCAGGAATACTATACTATAGTATTCTATATATTCTTGATGAAGAAAGCATCGGTTTCGAAACATATTGAAATATATATATATATATTAATAAAGTGTTGAACATAAAGTTATTTTTAATTCATTTATTAATAATGACGCCAATAAATGAATACCAACCTTATGAACAAATTAAGTATAATATTATTTTAAAATACCAGAATATCACGTGAAAAATAGGACAATTCTCAGTACTTTACTAGGAAAATACGAATTTCGCGTTAATCGCGTGAAAATTAGGAAAATTCACATTTTTCGTCTAAAATTAATCGCGTTCATGCAAACGCGTCGTTTTCAGGTCTCGAGCAATTCTTTATATTTCTAAATATTTTCAAATTTTTCAAAATTTCCTGGTATATTTTCTCAAAACAATGATTTTTACACTTACGGTTCTTTTGCACCATCTGCTTGATGTATTTTTTTCTAATTGTTACTAGAAGAACTTGTACAGCTTCAAGATTCAAGGATCACTTTAAACACCTCTATTAAATTACAATATTCTTTCATTGAGAGGGTCTCGAACTCCAGAAGTCTGGCAGTCGCCCAACTCACATAAATGCACAGCTTGATGATGTATTCTCTTGACCACGGATAAGTGATAACACAGATAATCGAATGACCGGGTAATCGAAACCGCGAATATATAAAACCGCGGATAAATGAAACCGATGACAAACACAACCATAGATAAGCCATACCACAAGGAGTGAGAGATTACTGTAATTCGTTATGATTTTATATGACAACTTATAGAAAGTAGTAAAGCCCTCTGTCCCCATACAAAACAACAAAATAAATAACATTCTCCTAGCGCATAGTGAAATTCGTATTAATACGATTTTCGAAAAGCCATTTGGCAAGGACCCAAAACTGTTGGCGTTTTCCTCAGCGGCCGGGGCCGCTCCAAGCAAATCGAAAATTTAACGCAAAATATGGCGAATTCCGCTTTGTTTCTGCGTTTTTTTACGCATTCGCTTCTGTCATTCATATAAATCATTTGTATTCGGTACAAAAATGAATATTCATTAAAACACATTGGGGAAAAAACATCGCGATAAATCCCCCTTTTCTCGTATGGTCGGTTGGAGGGCTTTTTCGGCCTAATGTACGATAAATTACTATTTTTATTATTTCGCGCAGAATCGTGGGGCGTTTAAGAATACAAATGGTGTTGGTATTTCGTGATATTAATTAGTAATTTATTGTCAAATTGTATCTAAACGGTGGTTGTTGGGGATAAAAGTTATTAAGATTTATATTCTATGGAAGAAAAGAAAACGTGTTCTTATAGAACTTTTTGATGTATGTTCTAAGCTGAAAATTTCTCTGTGACTTGGTAATAACATACCCACTCTTAGCGATAGCAGTGAGCAAAATTCCCCTGCGTATTTAGTCGTCTTTTGAAAACCAACATCTTCACTTGTTTGACTTGATGGCGGAAAAGAGAAATTTGTAGAACGTAGAAACTTTTCGTGACTGCGGAACATCAATCATTTGACAGGTGTTCAAATTGTGGAATGTGTTGTTCTGGTTGTCTGATGAAGGGGAGACTTTTTCAGAATGGTCGCCAACACTCTTAAAATATTTATTCTTCTTCTGGCATCATCTCCTATCGTGAGTTGCCTTTCATCGAGGCATTCTTCACTCTGCAGACAACCTGGCACAACTCACACTCTTACCAGTCACACAGGTTTCGAAGCCACAAAGTTTCCATGACTACATCTTCCATAATCTTCCCATGATTATATATTGGATACTCTTCCACTTTAATTTAACTAAAAAAATATATTTTACTTTTTATTAGAATTTTTGAAAACTTTCAGAAATTCTAAATTGCATGATTAAAATATCTCAGTAAGCTTTCTGAAATAACCGGAGGTCAGCACTCAAAAATGACCCTATATATCACTTACGCGTAGTAAAATATTTGAAAATAGATGCAGTTTGAAAACCATTGAAAGCAATTTTTAACGTTTTATACATTATCCCGGTGCGTACTTCCTAGAGAATTTAAAAGATTACAGTTTATATATTACCGTATTTTCAAACCTTATATATTTTACGTATGTCATCATGAGTATTGAGTCCCAGATGCGACTGAAATCTTTTTATTTTTTGACTTTTTTTTCATGTTTCATTTAAGGTATGTTAATATTATTTACTATAATGATTAAATAAAAAAATATCTTCTATTAAATCATAGATTACTCAATAATTTAGTCTCTATTGTGGAGAGCCGTTAAAACTGTTTGTTTTTTTTTTGATTTTATAATTATTTCTCAAATCCACATAGAATTCTCCTGCTTTCAAAGAAGAATATTTAGTAAATATTGCCAAAAAAACATGTTTTGTGTAATGGACCAATCAATCTCTTTTTAAAAGTCCCCGATGCATAACCTCGTAAGCGAAATTCAATCCAACTTAGCATAATGTGTGCCATTTTATTAACGACCATACTAAAGTACAGGGTGGTGGGAAGGTTGTGTGAGCTACATCATTCCCTCTCCGCTTTATTGCCTTCACATCAATGACACTTTAGCGGTGTGGCATTAGTGGGCATGGCACTCTGAGGAACAATAAGGGAAAGTGAACCACCTTGTAGGTGAGGGTTGGATGGAATGTAGAAGATACAGCATTGTGACCGAGTTATTATTATTAATTTTTAAAAAGAAAGACAAATATTCCCTGGTTACGAATAACCTGACAATATTTGAAAATCTCCTACTACCATCACAGTAAGCGGAAGATGTTGCTTGTGTCGTAAATGGAGGATTTAGCCAGCCGAGGAATTGAACTCACAACGCCTGGGTGAGACCCAAACGCGATGCCAACTCAGCCACTGACCTGTCAAAGATATATAACCAAAAGTTCCCTGGAATCATGAAAATAGACTAAAAAATACTGTTCAAGACGATATGAGAAAAATATTATGTCAATTTACGTCAATGATGCGATTGGCAATTGCCAATTTATCGTATACAGCGATTGAGAATTGAAGCTTTCCATTTACAGGGAAATAGTGGCTATTTTGATTGAGCGTATTGACAAGCGCCATTGACGCAGCGGATTGATCGTTTTTCTATGCGATTGGCAATCGTTTGGATCGATCGAGCCCTTTAGAACTTACTTTCATCGGGCAATGATGTTTTTTCGATTGCGATTGTCCAGAGTTATGGAGAGAAAAATCAACAGTTATCACTGTATTCGCACACTATAGGTACTGTTTCTGAAGATGTCCACAAAGCAATTGGGCAAAAATATTGACGGGTCGATTGAAGTTCCGACAATCGCGCTTCACCGTGTTTACGCGATTGACTATTGACATTAACCGTCTTCGGGACGCTTAAGGTAAGAATGATGGTTATTTTTAATGGTTTATATTTATATTATAATGTTTCACGAATACCTCACTAGGACTAGGAGAACCAATTGAATATAATGTTGGTGAGCATAAACCGAGAACACTGTTGTGGACGTGTTAAACGTTTCAATTAAAAGCAGTCACATTAGATTTGGAAACGTCTCGAATTTTTGCATACAAAATGTTTTATTGATTGTTCCATACTTTGTATATCAATGTTAAATAACCATAATATAAATGCACTTATTATACAGCTACTAGTTATTAACTTGTTTGAAGAAATACTATTATCCTTCATAATGTTACCCACTATTCCGTGCAAAGGTCCAATAGGGCGTTCATAAATTAAGTAAATAGTCTTACTGTCGATTTCCTCGAGTCCTGAGCAAAAAATTCCCGCTAACGCGTTCCTCGACCTCGGCCTTACGGTTGGACTCTAGCAACCCCTTAGCACTCCTACAGGATTCTCATGATGTTCTTTTTATTTTTTCGTTGTGTTTTTCTGTATGATACTATTTTAGCAAAGAGACAGATTCTTCTCCATTAAAGCATTTAAAAACAGACCTGTTTACTCAGGCTGTCTCTAGAGATTGCAAATCTCGGGTCGTTTCGGAAAATCCGGTATACCGGATTTCGTGAAACCCAAAATCTGTTTATACGAATTCAATGACAGTAAATAAAAATATATGAATAATATTTAAAGAGAAATTTAAAAAAGGTTCCGCTCTGATCAGAGAACATTATTTAATTTAATTTATTTTATGTTGTTATTCAGTATCATCTTTTTGATTTCCTTTCTTTTATTTCTCATTTTGTTAAAAAAATAAAAATAATTTTGTTCATTTTCTTTTTACATGTTTGTCAAATTTTTATATTCTCATTAACCTTTTTTATATAACCTTCATTTTTGTATTTATATATGTATGTATATGTAATAAATTATTTACTTATATCTCCTGTAATATGGCAGATTGGGTTTAGTTAAAAGCGTAAATAAATAAATAAAATATCCAATCCATATGCATATTTAGAGTTAGACAAAATAAAAATAAATTTATTTTTTATTAATATTTTTTGACTAAATAATAAGCACACTTTTTGTACTAAACCTTTTATATGTGCAAAATGTGAACATTTATTAGGTTAACTCAGACTAAGGTCCTGTGTTGACGCAATTGGAGCAGTCTGCTCCGGGCGCTGACGTGTCAAGACGTCAAGGCGCTGATAATACTAGCTGACACAGCGCCCTGAGGTTATTTTTCACTAAAAAGGTGCTATACAAATCATTCAAATATTATTAATTACTACTTTGGCGTCTGTTAACGCGCCCAACGCCTATATACGAGTACCTAGTATATTTATTTTATGTTATAATTAACCTAGTAAATTTATTTAAGGTATTTTAATATCGGTATTACATTAGTGTACAACTCTTTTATGGAGACTATGATAAACAAATAAATAAATATTCATTAATTGATAAACTAAAGTTCTTAAAAACTTAAGACAAGATTTTTGTGCATAGCGCAAAGGGTAACAATTATTTTTATAAACAATAAAGAGCAATCAGAAGGGTGCAGGTTCGAGTCCTGTCGGCGACATTTGTCTTTAGTTTTTTTCAATTTGGATGAGTGTTTCAGGCTAATAATTATTGTTTATAAAAATAAATATTCATTTGAAAAACCTCGTAAAATTCCGTACGCGTGGAGACACAAAAATAATACTAGCACCTCACACCAATTATTGTTCCCGATACCGTTATATAGTTGGCTTTAGTTCTGTTTTCAGCTCGCGTCCGTATCCCTCCATCATGTCGACAAAATATGAATTTCGTAGGATTGTACTCCATAGGATTATTTCTGTAGTACTTCCTCCTTCAAACTTAGGATTGATAGATACAGGAATGACAGGATCATCGTAAGTCGTAACTAAATTGGTTTTGAGTTTGACAAAGGGCGCCAAAATTTTACTTGCACCAGGCGTCGTTTACTCCAAGGCCGGCGCTGAGTTAACCGCCTTATTATTTTTTATTTTCTTATCTATATCTTAGAAAAGTCTGCTTTTTAAATTTTATTAGCAGTGGCGTGCGTTGCGCTATTACCAAAGATAGGCTGCGTGTAGTTTTTCAAGTTGAGGTATGAATATATGTCATTGGATATTTGAAAATGTCAATTTTTTATCATCTTCCACCGATTGTTGTACTCAACTGAATTAACGTGCAAGTTCCTTACCAAATTCGTAGAGAAAATGCATTTTGATGAGATGATTGTCGTGTTTAAAAAAAAAAAAATCTTTTAATTTCTTTTATGGGACATTTTTCTTAGGTTCGGCACAGCATTTCAGCCTTTATACAATGCACGCCACTGCCTATTAGCATGTTGGATACGTTCATTTCATATCACATTGCTTTGCAAATAACTTAGATATTTTATATAAAATTCAAATTCAGATAATTCGGATTTCATATTAAAGAAAATAGATATTTTCTCATGGATTGTTCGCAATCCAGATAATTGCAATCTCTAGCTCTCTCTGGTTCAGGGATAAAATGTATAAACTGAACATTTTGATTTTCCCTCTTATAATCAATATGATCAACGTACTAATCACAAGAAGTGTTTTTGAAAGCTTTCAACATCTTTAGGTCTAAATCAGTCTTCAGTCGAGCCCAAAGGGTTTACTTATTCATGGTTTGTATTACTTATAATTTTAATATTTAAGGTCCCTACTCTGCTCTGGCCGAAAACGATATCGTTTCCCGGTTTAACGTCGACGAGATTCTCTTTTGTTCTTCCTCCATTGCCCTGTAGGTTTTTGTTTAAAGTACTAAACCCCCAAAATGATGCGGGAATTATAATAAAAAAAATCTATGCATTAGTGAAATGATCGTAACCGCGGATCGTTTGTATCGAGTAATCTCCGATAAAGGTTTGATCATTAGCCATGATGACTACATTGTTTTGTGACTTTCTGATGACTTAAAGATAACGCGTGTTCTTGTCATTCGTGTATAATAACTAACCATCACGCCGTTTCTCCGCAGGAGCCGGCAGAGAGGACGGACCCCCAAATACCTCGGTCTACACACACACTTCTACTTCATTCGCATTCATACATCTCATTCATTCTCTTGTTATTCTGACTTCTGACATGGTCCGACTCAACTAAGTGATTCATTTGATCATGCCATGTCTTCCTCGGGCTTCCCCGGCTTATTCTTCCATCCATATTCACCTCAAATCTTCTCCTTATACTCTTTTCTTCATTCGTTCACTCTACATGCCCAAACCATTTAAGCGTCCCTTTCCATTACGCTTACACCAGCCTTGAATTCATTGCGAAACTCAACATTTTTCACATGATCATACATGGTTTTACCACACATTCAGCTGATAGATATCATTTCTACAGCATTCAGTATATTTTCATCCTTCCTCTGCCAGTTCCATGCTTCACTGCCATAGATCTGAGTTGGTATCAGCACTCCATTGTGGATTGGGAGCTAGAAATGAAAATACTATGAAAAGACAATGAAATTCTTCTTCTCCTTCGTGATTCTTTCCTATCTTAGATTGGACAAGATCACGGAGTCCTGAATCCTTGAAATAAATATGTTGATACGACCAAACCATTCTCCCAATTCTCCAAAACACAACACTTTCCTCTACATTTCTCTTACATTTATTACATTGAAGTAGCTAAAATATTTGTTTTATCATTGATACTATCGCCATCTGACGATCAGTGGAGAAACTTTTAACACAAATTATTATAAAATAATAGAACTTACAGCCGAACAAAAGAAAACAAATTTCAAATGTAAGGCATAATATCTCTGTTGTAAGATTTAACTACCTTGGTTATAAGGCAATACAAATATGTAAAACCAAATCTTTTAGTGTTGTTTCTGTGGTTTGCAGGCCCCTGTTGGATTATTATAAAAGCTTTTATAGTCAAGACGCAAACCGTGTCTTCCACTACTAAACTTACTGAAAAGCGATAAACAAAGTTATCATAGATGCGTCTTTATACTTTTTTTAATAAATATTTATTGTTTACATAAAAAAAAGTACCTAAACAAAAACTCGGTATTCAAAAATGATTTACAAAGCAACAATAGCACGTCATATTATTTTACTAACATTAAATTATATTAAAAATCTAGAAAGATGTAGAATATCTTAAAATTAGGCAGGTACTGATTTCACTTTTTATTTTTTATACATAAGTAAATAAAATATAGTTGTAATTTCTAAAAATAAACTGATATGTATTTAATAAGGGTTCCTATTAAAAAATAAATAAGGCAGACATTGTTTATAATATTAAAAGACGTTTAATAATATGTTTAAAAATTTGTAATTTCTCGTTTTTTCACCAGTGTTATTGCTCTCTGCTAACAATTACTAGGTAATACGTATTCGTGAAAGATAAAAGCTCTAACCTTTTATGATTGCATCTCTCATTTGGAAAAAACATTGATCAGGTTAACAAATTTATTTATATACTTATACCTATCAATAAATATTTTATAAAACGTAGACTGGATCTGGTAAAGATGGTGTAATATTATTTACTTGTTTCCCAAATACCTACCTAATATATTATAATATATTACAACATTGGCATGCGGTCCATAGTAACAGATTAATATGAGCAGCCTAATAAGTAACGAGATGAAAAAAAATTATACCAATCACCTTAAATGTATTCAGCCACTTCTGTACCTAAGACTTGGGCAATATTAATCCAATTTACACTGTATTTTTATTCAAATGGAATATTCCCCGGGTTTACAACTTTATACATTTGTACATATAACTTAATTTATTCACCTCGAATTAATTAACACTTTTTTACATTCTCCACATAAGAGGCCCAGTATCTTTGGAGATTCTGGTTGGAGAGTCTTCTTAAAGTTTTTGAAAGGAAAAGGTATGACGGGGTGGATATGAATCGGAGGCAGAGTGTGTCCAGGAGTGACAGACGTATTAATCCATCCCTCCCAAGAGAGTGTCCGGCAGGAGAGACCAGGGGGTCTTCCACAACCCGCTTCTCCCGATCTACCCTATCATGCAGCTGGTGGGCAGACGCATCCACAGCCAAGACCTAGACAAACCTTACCCCATGAAACAGAACACCCCTGCAAAATCACCAAACGTAGTGAACCACTCGGGGCTGCCTATTACAGAGGTGTTGGTTACCCAATTAATACGGCGGCGGTACCCATACCAGCCTCCCAAATTGAATCATTCATACTTACTTAGTTCCTTCAATCCTTATATTAATATTTTATATTGCACTTAACACGTTTTGTGCCACGCCATCAAGTTTTTTGCGTAAAAAAAAATTCCATAGTATTATGAATTCTAATCACTATCATTCTCGGTCAGTCAATTTAAACTTCAGGGGTCCGTTGGGCATGTACATGGGGCTCATGACGTAGTCCAACTTCTGGTAGTTGTACTCCACCTTGAAGTTCTGAATCATCTACAAAAAACAACATAACCTCTTAAATATATAACTATCACCTCTATCATTATTGACCATGTGCTTAAAAGCTAATACTGAATCGTAAAGTAGGACAAATTTAATTGCACTTGTCATTATCCGATGATTTATTAAATTGAACTTTAAGTAAAAGAAAGCACAAAATAGTGCATAGTTCTTACAAAGAGCCAGAAAAGCTTCTATATACTCATAGAAAATCACATGTAAGATTTTCATCAACTTACTTTGCAAATTACCGCTTGCATCTCAAGATCTGCAAACCGTTTTCCTAGACACATTCTCTTTCCATATCCGAAAGGCAGTGAAGTAAAGGCATGGTGATGAGGACACCCACTCTCCTTGTTCTGTCTGCTCTCAGGGGATTGACCATTGGATGATGATGACTTCATCCACCTGTCCGGGTAGAACTTCGAACTTTCAGCAAAGTGCTTGTCTAGATTGGACGCTACGTAGTTCTGGAATATGATCATGGTCTGGAAATAAAAAGATTATCTTGATTCTTTCAGTTTTATAACATGTGTAAGAATTCAACTGTGCAATTCTACAGCTGCGTCAGCTTGGAAAATTCCCCAATTGCGCTGACATCGAGGCGACATTAGCCGGTCGGCTCTCTCCAACCCAGACAATTCCACACATCAGATTATCGGGGACATTACTTCTCTTGAATTCAGGTAGTATGTAGTGTATGTCATTGCTTTCTTGGCATATGCGGTTGATGTAGCATATTGATCTCCTCATGCATTTGTTAACGGAAGTACCTATAATTTTGTATTATAGAAATATTCAGAGAATTATAGTCGAATGAGCCTCTAAAAAAACTGTTTGGACAAAGAATATTTTCTCACCCCTTTAGGTATTTGATATCCATGAATAGCGGTGTCCTTAGATAAGTGTCGGCCGTTCCATATAACTGTTGGGAACATTCTGGAAACCAAAACATTGGAAAACATTTAGATCGCCGTTCAGAATTCAGATTTATTTTTTCTTTACCGAACAACAAAAATCTTTAACTTCTGTCTATGCATACAGGAAAAGCAGTGTTGAGAATATATTACATATACCTGAAGTTTTCCTTGATGCAAGACTTGAGGTAGTGCATGCTCTCTAGGCGAGCAGCGGTGATGGGAGTATCTCTCGTGGGTAAAATCGTTGAAATCTCTTTGTAAAGCTTCTCTTGCACGTCTTGGTGTTGCGATAGTTGATACATTGTGGATGCGACTGCTGTTGAAACCTGCAATGGAATGGTAACAAATTAATGCTGAAGATCCCTAAGGAGTTCTAGCCACAACAAATTTGTTTGTTACTTCAGCTCTCTACGCAAGGTATCTATGGATATTTTGCACGTCTCCTGTGGCACAGGAGTATCCTGTCTGTTCTGTCCATAACCAGGAAGGCTATATTGGCACGCAATTGACTGTGTTGTGATGTGACTTTAGAAAGAAGCTATATGAAGGAAGTAGTTAATTGTAGGTGATGAAGGGGTATGGGTCCGGATTAAGTGAGGGAAGATGAATTAATGCAATTAGCCTCATCCACACACCACGCGGCTGGCGATCAAAACAGTTCCCAAACAAAAAATATTTAATTTAATATCAAAATCAAGTGTATGAAATCAATTGCAACAATGGTAATAAATTCAGGCCGTTTCATTAATATTCAACTATTGCTTGATACTTCCTCACGCTTGTCTAGCTCATTCGTCGCACTACTCTCAAAGTCTGGATGAAGAAATTAATAATTTGCTTCACATAGATCTGTCATCAAACGAGTCAAAATAACAACTACTCTCCACACTGCCAACATTAACTGTCATAGATCCATTCGATCTGTTGACAAAGTTTTTTTTATTTGACGAACTAACCTTGTTGAGTCATAAATTTCATTATTAGATTATTTTTGTTTTAAAGCACTTCTTCAGATAGCTCCATCTCAACCTCTCCCTCTTTCTCATGAACAGCATGTATATCAGAAAGAGTAGCTACAATGGAGCTGTCATAAATTGAAGTGTGGAATTAATAGAAAAATGATTTGCACTTAGTACGGGGCACTTCCTGTTATTTTTATTCACTCGGTGAATCTAGTGTGTAGGTACTCACAGTGTCAATGCCCACAATAAACATCTCAAGGGCCATAACGACAGCCACGTGGGGGTCATTGGTGTTAGCGGCCAGCAGTCTCTGCAGTACGGACACCTCCCTCTGGCTGTTGGGGTTGTCTTTGGTTCTCTGGATGGCCGCTTCGATGTGGTGTAAAGATACTCTGAAAATGGTTATTTTACACGGTTATTATAGTCTACGTTTGTAATTTATACTACTACATTAAATGGTGTATCAATATTAGTGGAAAGTTTCTCTAAAAATGGTTTATTGTGTACTAAATATGTATGGTCTATAAAAAATGCAACTTGTTTTAAGATATTATTGCCATCTGGCGGGGCACGTGCGTATCAAACCTAGTTGAGAATATTTACACAGATGTTACTGCCCAATAGACAAATGATCTTGAAATACATGGATTTAATTTTGATCTTATTTTTAGAACTGAATGTTTCAAAATCAAAATGTTTGAGTGAAATTAAAATGAAATTATATTTCCAATGATTTTTTTAAAGATTATTTTTCGTATCATATATTAGAGAAATTATCAACATCAAGTCAACAGTGAGGCCAGTAGGAAGTCAACGGGCAGGTCAAACGTCAGATCAACACTAAGGTCAACAGTCAGGTCAACAGTCAAGTTAACAGTCAAGTCACCAATCAGGTAAACAGTCAGTATGAGATTCAGTTCAGCCGGTCAACAATCAAGACACCAGTCAAGTCGATGAGTTAACTAAGGCTGCTCTCTGACGGTCCGGTGAGGAATGAACATTTCACTCGCTGCTGGAAACACTGCGCAGAAAAGTCCCAATGGACTGCGTTGCAAACCGTTACCTTACTTTAGCAAACTTGACTTTTCTGTGCAGTGTCTGCAGTAACGAGTGAAATGTTCATTCCTCACCGGACCGTCGGAGAGCAGCCTAAGTCGGTTAGTTCAACAGTTAGGTCGACAGTCAAGTCAACAACAGTCAGGACAACAGTCAGGTCAACAAGCAGTTGAGTTAGGTTATACCTCCAGATAGTGTCCAGTGCACTGATGTAACTCCTCCAGGTGGGCGTGCTGAAGTACTTCCAGAAGGGGAACTTGACCTCCAGGGTACGGACGTTGGTGAAGAACTTGGTGACGGCGTTGATGAGCTGCTGCGTGTCCTCGGGGCACCTGTCGTCCAGGCAGCCCAGTCGGGTGTCCAAGGCGATACTGGCAATGGCTGCAACCGAAAATGGAAACTGATGTCACTAACTTACATAAGACCTTTTAACTAAGCGCCTAGTAAAAATGGTTAAGACTAGGCTCGCAGGCTAATGCTAGATGTCACCCGAAAAATATTTAAATCTTGTTACGGCTCCTCCAAAAGAAAAACAATTGGTAAAGAATTTCCTCGAACAAATTTTCCATCCTAGGGGGAGGGCGGTTAGAGACATTCTGAGAAAGAAGAACCGGTTGTGTGGGGGATTTTTGTGTTTGTTTTGGAAGTTCCTTGTCCCTCCCAATGTTACAACCATCACATTTTGAATACTAATTACTATACTAATAATTAAATACTACTATCAATATTCTGGTAAACACAGGTTTTTTTTTTACGAGAATGAGCTCTGTATAAAAAGAGCTAAAATATCTGTAAAAGGGAGCTAAGACGCTATACCATTTTTTTGGGAATCGATGAGCTTGATTTAGAGCTAAATCTAGCTCTTAAAGTGGTGAGTTGGCTGCACTTTGCATGGGTGCCTTTAGTCACGATAACAGTTTGGTCACTGTTTCAAATTCCATTGCAGTATCTTGGAGAGCGCGCACGCGACGACGTGACTTTATGGTGACCATTTAGTTCCGCCAATCGGTGACTTTATTATTACCGTGTAGTGGTGGGCGAAGCGGCTCGATGATCCGGATTACTCACTACAGGTTCGCTGATCCGGCTCGATTGAACGACGGTTCGCGTCTCCCCGCACCATGCCCTCTCCCTCGCTCCCTTGGCCCTCCTAATGACGTCCTTAAGACGCTCTTACACGATACTTTTTTCATCCAGTTTTCATGTGGATTGTTTTTACAGAGAGCTCATTTAGTGATCCGGCTCACTAAACCCAGCCGCTTCGCCCACCGCTATTACCGTGTCTATAATATTATATGATCGCCCACACAGGGGTGACAAATGTCATTCGGTGACACGTCCGTCACTCAGTTTCTCCCACGACTCCGCTGCGTACGGACTCTAGGAAAAAATATTCGCATCAGTGTCATAGGTGTTTACATTTTACCTTTGCCATTACCGATATTTCAGAAATACTTAAGTGATATTTAGAAACATCATTTTTATTACCTACTAAAAATGCAAAAACTTTTTTTTTCTATTATGCACTAACTCCGTGGAAAAAATATATTACAACCCATCGGTACATCGAAAATTTAATTTTTAAAACTAAAATTTTCCAATTTTTTATTGCATCAGAAAACAGAGTTTCTGTTGTGTGGGTACATATTTTAGTTTAAACTGATGAAATCATCATTTTTTCATTAGTTTTTTTGTGTGACGCACAATCAGATTTCTTCTTTACAGTTATGAGTATTAGAAGGCCGCTTATCGAGAATATTTTATTATACATTTCCCTTGTAATTTATTCGCGAAATTTTTATTCCCGCCATAAAAGTAAAAGCTGCATAATTCTTTGAAAACACAATGAAACAATTACCGCGGTTATTATGAGAAACGTGAAGCAACTCGGACCTTGGGGAATTAATCATAGTCTGAGAAATGAAATGCCAAAACGTTTGTTTTATTATACCGGTAGTAAAACAGTATATTCATATTGCTTGGTACTTACATTCTAGAGACCATTTATTTAATTCGTTCATGAAGTCTGCGGGCATTTCCTGGTTGTCATCCTTAATTCTGCGCGCTCTGAAAACATCGTTAAAATCAGTTGAAAAAATTCCATCGTCCATCGACTTTTAAAACTACACTGAAAATCGTTTAACGGGGAGAGGGACGTCGGAGAGTTATTATTTATAAATTCAAAATTATGATAATATTATTGTGCAATACGATAAACATGGTGTTTTTAAAGAGAAAAATATTTATTACGTTTTTTTTTTAATTTGCAAGGGCTTAGCATTTATCAAAATATAATCAGAAATATTACACATTTCTGACCGTTCTACGCATGTTTTACAAACACATTTAAAAAATTGAATATCCTTAAAATATGCTGTGAAGGTTTTTCTTTAATATGTCGTTGAGATAAATTTAAAAAAAAAAAGAAAAGTGTGTAGTTTAAATTTTTATAAACACTTCGTAACTTTAATTTTTTTTTTAATTTATGCGGATTGCGAAGCTTTGGTTAAGTTTAAGGATTAAAAATATTTTTCTCCACTTTAAAAATCATATTCATTTTTTTTTATTGTAAAACATACAATAGGACGGTCAGAAGAACTAATATTTTTTTATTAGATTTTGGTAAATGCTAAGCCCATGTAAATTTATAAAATATTTAATAAATATTTTTCCATTTAAAAACATTATGTATATCGTATTGCGTAAAAACGCTATCAATATTTCGAAATAATAAATAATTCCGCTCCGACGTCCCTCTCGCCCTTGCGAAAAATCGGTTGGCACAAAGAATTCTTTTCTGGTCCCGACTGTATTTAGGAAAAAGGCTTTACTTCGTAATAGTGACTTTTTTACGTAAATGTTATCTTGGTCAAATTAGTAAAAAATCAGTTTAATTATTTTTATTTATCTCAAGGTTGTCCCAAATTTAAAGCTATGAAAAACGACTTAATCCACATATATGCCACGATTATTAAAAGACATTCTCTATATCATTCTCCGAATATAATTCATTAATAAACCTATAAAATGTTGACCATCAGCTCTTTCTTGTCCCGAAATAGCATATGTTTTACTTATTATATAAAGCTCTTGAAACGTTTTTTGCTTCTCTGTAAAATGTCGCTTTAAGCTCATGTTATTACAAGTATTATCCAATTGGTCTCACCTTTCAACCAAAGCAGTGGCTGCTTCCTCTATGGCTCCAATGTAGAGCTTGGCTGTCCGGGGCTGTAGCATGGCTTGCTGAACCTTGGTACGGAAAGAACTCCACTCCTCTCCTTGTCTAAATACAATGCAGCTTTAATTAACAACGAACACTTTTCACTTGTATTAACATTTTGGGTCGCGTAAGTAACGACACGACAGGTTAAAGATTTTGCTAATAGTTCGTAACCCTCGATAAGTGATTAAGGAAGTGTTGTATACGAGTATGTATCAGGTACTTATTATTAAGGAAGATATAACTTACACGCTCAGGACGCCAGCATATTTGCCGAAAAAGTCTTTTCGAAGAACGGTCTTGTAGTATACGAGAGACGGCATCGATGGCCTGAAAATAAAACCAAGGTTAACACAGACTCATTACGTATACTTCTAATATATATAAGATCGCAGCATACTTGGACAGAGTCATAAACTGAATACTCGTGGGTTAAGGTAAGTTCAATACTTCCTGCTTTGAGATTCACGTCAATAAAATACAAATACAAATAAAAATAAACATTGCTGTTACGAACAACTTTTTCAACATGGCGTTAATGCACCAATATTAAATTCAAATAAAAATGCATGTTTTACACGGTGTCCGGGGGTAAAGTGCAGTCACATCGGGTGATGATTCTACATGATAGTAGAAATAGAAAATGTAAGTTCAGTCAACGTCAGCACCGGTACCGTGTGGACGTGTTTATTTGTCTAAACAATTGTGATATTGTCACTTATATTCGAAAAGGTTTTCGTTGTGTGTTAGGTGACCGCTACGCGGTCACAAAACTTAACCCATTATGGACGTGCTGTCCATAATCGAAAATATCAAGTTTGAAATATCAAATATATCCACTATGAAGGATTCAAAGGCTAAAAATAATTTGCTTTTGAACATTAAACTACTTGAGGAAAAATGGACTCAAGAAAAAGAAATCCTGAAAAACGAGATAGTTTCACTACAAGCGAAACTAATAGATAAACTCGAAACAAAATAGAAAATTCAAATAATATGGAAAAAAGAACATATGCAAGTAGAGTCAAACAGATGCCTGAATCGAAATACTCACTGATTGTAAAAGGCGAAAATACTGACATGACATCAGATGAAATAAAAGAGCAAATAGTCAAAAAAATTAAAATATCTAACTTGGGTATTGCAGTAAACGGTGTACGAAAAGCCTCACAAAATAAATTAATAATATCTTGCCCTTCAAAAGACCACGCGGAGAAATTAACAGACGAAATAAACAAAACATTAAAAAAAAACATGGTCGCGGAAGAACTAAAAAAGAAAAATCCTAAAATATTCATAAGAAATCTACAAGCAGATTTATCCGAAGAAGAAATAATTGAGGCTTTAAAAACACAAAATGATGGATTCAAAGAAATTATGGAAAATGATGGATTCAAAGAAATTATGGAAAATGATGTAAAACACACCGTTAAATTGATCAAAATGTTTAAACCTAAAATCCAAAATGGACTCACTAACTACATATTGGAAACCAGCGGAATACTAAGGTCTTACCTCATGGAAAAAGAAAAAATTAATATTGGATTTAACAGAGTTCGAGTGGAGGATGCCAACCCCCTGACGCAGTGCTATCATTGTCTGAAGTTTGGTCACACAGCGTTAAAATGCTTGAATAAAGATAAAAACGGGAAATGTCTACACTGTGCCATGGATCACGAATGGAAGGAATGCCCAAACAAAAACTCAGAGGAAAAGTGCAGTAACTGCGTTTACCAAAACAAAACATTTAATTTGACCCTTAATACTAATCATAGAGCTAATAACTCAAACTGTACGTACTTTAAAAAGATGATGTATATCGCACAAAGTCGTATAGACTATGACTAGGTATGTACTACTATTAAATTATATTGTCACAAACGTCATGATAATATCATGTAAGCATAACGTGTTTCCATTGCTTAACAAGTACGAAAATTTTAAATCATTACGACAATTTTTTTAAATGTGTATTCTGCATTGTCCCTTTACCAAAGTGTTGATGCGAGCGTACTGAAATATAAACTGACCCTCATATATTCAGGCATGAAACAGATTCAACGCATTGACTTGTGCCAATTATCTCACCTACCTCGGTCCGAACAAAACCATCATCTGTCTAGGAACCTATCGAAATTGTTAACTGACTTAATATTATGTGTCTATCTAGTCTGCCTTTATAAACGCCTAATATGTGTATTTGAAATAATTCACGCTTCTTTTCTACATTATAAATATGGGTGATTTAAACGGAAACTTTGATATAACAGAAATAGATTATGAACGGACGCGACATTTTGAAAACTGGACCGAAAAAAAACTTATTTTAGGAAATAATATAATAACTGCCCTAAATTTAAATATTCGATCCTTATCAAAGTATTGGGATACTCTCCTCCTAATTATTTCTAGTTCTTTGAAAAATATTGACATTATCATGCTGTGTGAAACCTCGATAAATGTAAATAATGTGAATCAATACAAAATAACGGGTTTTAATTCATACCACTATTGCCGAAACAAAAGATGGGGTGGGGGAATTATTGTCTACGTGAAAGAACACCTTACTTTTGAACAAATAGATATAATGCCAACTCAATTCGAATACGTTTACGGAACCATTTCTGTTAACAAACATAAACGTGTGCATTTATTAGGAATCTATAGACCTCCAAATACAAATAAAAAATTATTTCTTGATGAACTGGAAACAATTTTGGAAAATATTGATATTAAAGAATCTATTTTGATTCTTGGTGACATGAACATAAATATTTTAAGTCAACACGACTCAACAGTAGTGCAATATAAAAATTTAATGTCTATCTTCGGTTTAGTTAGATGCATATATGATATCACACCTGAAGCAGTGTTAACTAACTATGTAACTGCAACGTGTCTAGATCATATTTATTTAAGAGAAAAAGATAACACCGAACTCAGGTCATGCGTTTATGAAACAAGGATAGCAGATCACTACCTAACTGCCGTTTCTATTGATTTCTGTACCTGTAAAATTGACAAATCGCACCTCGAATGCCATACTGTACTATCTGAAAAAAAGGTTGATCTGCTAATCACAATGACTGATTGGAAAGAAATGCTAAATTTGTCTGAACCTAATACCATGTATCAAGAAATTAAATCAATTTTTAAAAATATTTATGAAAATAGTAGCGTTACAGAAGTATTGACAAAAAAATATCGCAATAACCAAAAAACCTGGATGAATGATTTGCTCATTGAAAATATACAACTACTAGATGCACTATGGAGAAAATGGAAAAACACGCCAACCAACAAAAAATATGAAAACGTATTCAAGAAATACAGAAATAAACTAAATAAGCAAATATTGTACGCAAAAAAAAAATATTACAATAACAAATTTAATCACTGTTTTAAGGATATTAAAAAAACTTGGAATGAAATAAATAAAATTTTGGGAAGGAAAAATAAATCCAGCTGTGATGCAGTTGTATCTAAATATTTCTTAAAGTCTCAACCTACTAATATAGTGGCAGAAAATTTTGCTAACTTCTTTGATGAGGGAGTTAATAAGTTATTGCATGAATGTGATGTCCGAGCGTCTGACTGCGTACAGGAATATCTACCGCACTCAATATACCTACCAAGAGCTAATACCAAGCAAATTGAATGTATTATTGTAGGTATGAAAAATTCCAAGACACCTGGCGTAGACCTAATTCGTATGTATGATTTGAAAAAACATGTCAAATTACTTAGCCCTATAATTGCTCACTTTATTAACATGATAATTGATACGAGTGAAATTCCCGAGGAACTAAAATGTAGCATTGTAAGACCTATTTTTAAAAATGGAGACCACTCTTCTATAAATAATTACAGGCCAATTTCTATATTACCTGCATTAGAAAAATTTTAGAAAAATATGTTTCGATAAATTTAGATAAATATTTAAATAAATTGGGTATTATCGATGAATGCCAGTTTGGGTTCCAGAAAAAAAAAAGTTGTGATAAACTACTTGCAAACTTTTCCAATTATATAAATTCCCAGCTAAACTCTCAAAAACACATACTGGTACTTTTTATTGATTACTCAAAAGCTTTTGATACACTCTGCCATAAACAAATAATAAATGTACTTGATGCCATAGGTATCCGTGGTAAACTCCTTTCTTTTTTTAAAAACTATTTATCGAATAGAAAAATGAAGGTAAAGATTTTAAATGAAATGAGTAAATGTAGATATGTAAAATCAGGTGTACCACAGGGGTCAATTCTAGGTCCTAAATTGTACATTATATATGTTACTGCTATGTCCAAATTATTTTAAAAAGCTCTTAGATTCATTTTCGCAGATGACACTGCACTTGTAGTATCAAATGAAAATCCCTTAATAGCTCTTCAAGATTTACAATTAGACTTTAATGAACTTCTCAAATGGGCGCATGATGTAGGACTAATTATTAATGTTAAGAAAACCAAATGTATGTATATAAGGTCACCGAGTGTGAAAATGTGGAATTTACCGAAACCAATTGCTCATCATTTTGAATGCATACATAAAAAAATTGAAAAAAATTGTGACTGCGACACGATCGATTTTACAAACGATTATGCTTATCTGGGATTATTAGTAGATAATAAATTTAAGTGGGACACGCAAGTGGCCAAAATATGTAACCAGCTCCGATCTATATCGAGTAGCTTCTATAAATTAAAATTTGTCTTGCCACATGGCACACTTAAACTTATATATTTTTCCATGGTAGAATCCATTCTGAGATATGGAATACGAACTTGGGGTCACACAAGCTTTACGTATATTAAATATGTCCAAAATTTACAAACTGCGATAGTTAAAAAAATTGTCACACCAAAGATATACAGACAAAGAAAAAATTTAAAAATATTATACGGTGCTGAGGGCCTACTTCCTGTAAAAGGTCTCCTATGGTACATCACTATTATAGATAACGCGGGAGAAAGCCAATACAAAAAGCCACTGGTGCATAAACACAGCACTAGATTCACTGAAAGAAGAGGCCTAAAAATTCCAAAAATTTCAAATAAATATGGAGGTCGAACTCTTGAATACATAGTGCCAGTGATTTTCAATAAATTTAATGAAAGTTATAAATTGGAGGAAAGTGAGAGGCTTTGCGTGAAATCGATGAAGTTATGGATTTTAAATGAGCAATCTATGTATCTTTAAATTTTTTCTTTGTATCTTTAAATTTTTTCTTTGTATCTTTAAATTTTTTCTTTGTATCTTTAAATTTTTTCTTTGTATCTTTAAATTTTTATCTATGTATACTTAATGGCTAAGTTAATGTACCTATAATGTTAACGTCAAATGTAAGTACCTATTTTATTTAAGATTAATACATATTACTATTACTATTAGGACTAATTAATCTTTGTAGAACCTGCAGACAAGCTGTCATGTGACCGCTTTGCAGGACTACATATTTTGCTTCTTTCTTATTTTACCTTGTATGTATTTATGTTCTTTGGATGAATAAACAATAAAAAAAAAATAAAAAAAAAAACAGAACATTTATAAAAAGGGTCAAACTAAATACTTAGTTTTCGTAAACAAGTCGGACCTTCTTACTTAAATTGGCGGCACACCTAGCTCGCCCCCCCGCACCTCTTATTTTGGATTTCTTCCCCGTGCGTGTTAGGGCATCTCTATGTATTTATTTATATATTTGTAAGAAACAAACAGCTTTTAATACAAATTTATGTACAAAGGAAGTAAAACAAAACGTAAGCCAACAAAGTTTCTTGTGCTAACAGTGGTTAAATACAGATGTTTTATTAGAAAAAACAAAATAGAAGGAAGGGGGGTGAGGAAGAGGGTGATGAAGGGGTGAAAGGAAGGGTGGAGAGGAAGGGGGGTGAGGAAGGGTGGAGAGGAAGGGAGGAGAGGAAGATAGGATCGGGACAGGAGATACTCTCGATACATTTTATACTCGTGCATCAATTTGTGGTCGTATGTATTAGTTCAGTTCGATATTTTGAAAGGGTATTGTGAAGAATATCGATTTTGTGAAATTGTGCATTATATTGAACACAAATATGGGGAATTATTATTATTATTTGGTCTGTGGCAAAATACCTATAAAATAATATGATTTGATAATTCTAATAAATATATTCTCACCATTTCATGTGCATTTCAAAATATGATTATTAATCTTTTTTTTAAATCTCTTCCCATCTTCTTCCCCTTGTTCTATTCGGGTCTGGGACTCACAAGGCGCCTCCATACGGAGCGATTTGAATAGTAGGGACGAAATCGCTTCTTGTGTTCGTGACGGCCTCCGTGGTTGAGTGATTACGATCCTCGGCTACGAATCCGGAGATCGCGGGTTCAATCCCAGCGTCGAGTAAATTTAATTTAATAATTAATTCATTAAAAATAATACAGTGTATATTTGCGACACATTCCAGAGCGGTAGATACTCTTAGTATCGCCCTGGTGAAAGACCACCACTCTGTATCGAAACGTTGCTTGAAACGGCTTTAGCTGTGTTTGGTGACCAGATCTGAATAGCCAGGTACTTCCCCATCTCCTTCCCCTCTTCACTACCTCACAACATATCCCAATTGGGTATGCCATAATCTCACTGACTCCAGACGGTCGGTACTCACATAAAAAAAGAAAGACATCAGGATTGGTATCAACACACCATTGTGGACTGCTGAATAAAAACAATTATTATGATATGCCAGAATTATATTTTCATAACTATAATAATATAACATCTATTTACACTCTTAAATTTAAAATAATTGTAACAATATAACTAGCTAAGAAATAATTACTAAAATAAATCTCAAACATTGCAGCCCTAGACAATATACATGGTGTCCGGAAACTAGTGGTACAAACGGGAAACTTGTAAATCTACATTGCATTAGTTTTCGAAGATAGAATTTTTTTGGTTAAATTCATAATATTCAGTCGTTACACGGTTACCATCAGTTGTTTATTGTCTTTTGAAGTGAGTGGAAGCGTAGACTCGTCGTGTATCTTGACCCTTAAGATGCCGATAAAAATGGAAAAAGTAAAAAAAATTAAATTAAATATTTTTTGGGCTCTCTATGTGGGCTAGATTCAGTTTTCCGTTTATACCACTAGTTTCCAGACACCATGTATTATGATAAAAACCAATTGAATAGATGTATGCCATGGTCGACAAAATTAAAAATAATATAGCAAAAGTTCTATAAATCGGTCATGGAATTAGAATTGACCCAAACACAAACATAGGAATGTGTGTATCGGTGCATATGTCTACACTTCCTACAGCGATGTCTTTGCAAAATGTCACTGAGAAACAGCTTCTGCTTAAGCAAAAAATAATAAATATTAATGTTTTGATCGAGAAAGGAACGAGTGTTTACGTTAAAAAAAGATTTTGTTTAATTTATCTAAACGTGCTGTATGCAGGCAATGCATCCGTGTGAGTACTATGTTCGCATCAACTCTGATTGCGATACCGATAAGGTTAGTGTTTTCGGGTTTTGTTCAAAAATGCCACACAGAAAAATTACAAAGATATATAGTTAAAATGAGTGATAAATTGACACACAAATTACATCACTCTAATGTTGAATTTTGGATTTAAATCTAGGGCTAAATGAGAGATTGCGGAGTATCGTTTTGGTTTCAAAAGGCCACTGGACAAACTAAAATTAAATTAAAAATAAACTTTAAAATATTGTTTATGCTATATGAAAAAAAAAGAGTTCCTTATTTAAAATTATGAATTAACCAGTTTTTTTTTTAATATTTTGAACCTGTTTTTTTTGTTATTGCAACTTTATTGTTGGTGATTAAATATAATTTATAAATCATCAACATATTATTGAGACAATATTAATATCTTCAAATAAAATTTTAAAAAAAGAGGAAATAAAATGATTTGGTTGCGACTGAGACTCAAACTCGGGACCATTATACAGGAGTTTACGCATCTACCAACTGTGCCACTGAAATTGTATGAAATCTATTTTACTGCATGAAAAAAATATAAGTGGGTATTTGAAATAAAAACAGGTGAAGCATTGTTAGCGGTAAACTTAATAAAAAAAAATTAACATTATATTCCAGGGTTATTCAAAATGAAGGACTCAATTTCGCACTTTCTGCTCTGATACACGCGGTCGGCTCAGGCTTTTTCCTTTACAGAGACATCCAGTTTGCTCAAATTGGTGATACCAATGACAATTGCACTTTTTAGTTGGAGGTTCAATGTTAAAATGGAGACGAAAGGTACGCTGCACTACAATTGCCGACTCAGTTTTAGAGAACTCACAAAAACAGAAAACCTTGTGCTGCATAGTAGACATTTTACTCACAGCTGACACAAAATGGCTGCTTGGTGGTGTGAGCGCTCTAGTGGTAGTTTGCATAACTATGAGCGATCAAAACTTTCGGACCTCCTCTTTCAATTGCTATATAGATCATTTACATATAACGTATAATTCAGGACATATAGCAGTACGAAATTGAGTGCATAATTTTGAATAACCCTGTATTGTAGCAAAAATTGAGACAAATAGGAAAAAAATAATAACTTTTTTAGAGTAATTTTTGGTTGATTATGAGCCACTTTCTTGAGCAAAAAATGGACAAAAATACATAGTAATAATTATACATACATTTAAACAGCCAAATAAAAGTTTTTCTGCAATAAGACGTGCATTCATAATGATTTTTCTTAAAACTAAATGATTTTTATCTATCATCGCTATGAAACTTTAAAAATATGCAATTCCAAAATGCCACCTGACAGTAGCAACAAGCATTGTGTGCAAACGGCCGTACAACGATAATATGTTGATTGGAACAAGGCTCCAATACCAGAGGAGTAGAATAACATGTTGTTAAGCCGGCAGACATGGCCAAGCACCCAATGACAACCCTGGGGCCTGACCCAGGTCTTTTCAAGGATAAGGCATTGTTTTTATCCTTAAGATTGCGATTCCGATTACATGTCAATGACAACACAATTTTAAAGGAGTTTGTAATTTAATTATCACATTATTCAAAAAAATTATAGGTGCGTCACACATACTTACTTACCAAGTGTAGTTTATTATTACTTACTTTTAACTGAACGTTGTTGTCGTTAATGCCGTTAATTCGGTTCATTCATAACGTTATAATGCGACAAATAACTGACTAATAATGTTTAAAGTCAATACCTTTTGTTAAAACTGCACAAATATAGATATTTTGAAAGAATGTCATCCGATGAATGAACGCTGTCATTCTTAAAAAGAACCGGAATCAGGCCCCGGGCGAACTTCATTGCAGGAATGAGATGAAACACGGGAGATAGCACCATGAACCTATGGCCAGAGTTCTTACGTGAATAATGCAGAACGTTTCCAAATCAACAATAATAATTAAAAAATGGCCCTTAAAACAAAACCAACATAGCAATAGTATTACAGTATTATAAGCGTAATTTTAACCTGTATTATATAATATATGATGTTGTAAAAATACAAAAGTTAAGTCTAATATTATACAAACTTTTGATGTTTAAATTACAATAAATTTATTCACAAATCAGATCGACATCAACCCAAAAGTAAAAATTACTTTACTTAGTAGGAAACTTAAAAGTAATAATTCTGTTAATCTAACTTAATTTATAGAATCCATTATTTATTTTAATACGCGGTAATGCTGGGTTCCCGCCTTTTCTATTCTATGGTCTACCTCATAGAACGAACCTTCTATGGATAAAGAGAAATTGTGTTGCATTCATACTCGCTCTATTTCTATTCTATTTAAATTTGTTCACGTTCAATTCAAAAGTAATAATTCTGTTAATCGAACTTAATTTATACAGTACATTATTTATGTTATTTTTTTTTTTTACGGTAACTCCACACAGGAGACCCCGAAGGAAATAATTTCCCTCAAGGCCTTTATCATCTTTGGGGATGCTGTGTAGAGGGTCTTTTAGAGGATAGGAAGGAGTGAACTTGGGTCTTGAAGAGACCCATGTTGTAGGATGGAGGAAACACAGAGGCCGGCAGATCATTCCACAGCCGAGCTGTTGAACACAGAATGAGTATATATGCAGTAATACTGGGATCCCACCTTTTCTATTCTATGGTCTACCTCATAAAACGAACCTTCTATGAATAAACAGAAATCGTATTGCGTTCACACTTGCTCTATTTCTATTCCATTTAAATTTATTCGTGTTCGCGGAGCTCAAAGTGACGCAGCAGCCAGAAAATCTTTGATTGAAATAGTGTTTTTTTTTATTGGACATAACCATAGACATTACTGTACTGTTTATATGGTTCTATTCTATGGTCTATTTTAAATAGAATAGAACAAAAGTTGAAGTCGATTCAACACTGGTCTTCTATTCTATCGGCATTCTATTGCATTGATGACCTTATGATCTATTACATAGATCATAGAATAGATGAGTCGGGAACATAAATTAAATACAGATCATACATACTGTGGATATACAAGGAATACAGAATAACTATTTGACATGTTTGAATTACAATGTTACAAATACAAACCAATGTTTAAATTATTTATCTATGAATATACATAAATGTTTAATTGCTATTTAGGTATTTAGGTACTTCCTTTAGAGTTTAGGTATTTTAATCTTATTTAAAATAAATAAAATTTAATAATTCAATTTATTGGAATAACTTATTGAAGTTAATCCAAATAAATTGAAAATTAATTATAGACTTATAGAAAAAGTCAATAGATGTCCCACATAAATAAAAATCGAATAGGTATATCCGAGACACTATCTAGGTTGCAAATAAAATCATAATAGAACCTTGCATTCATACAAAAAGATAGCAGTATATAAAATATGGGAATTAATTGATGATATTAGTAATTCTTAAATTGAGTAATGATATCGATAAAAAATTATGGAAAGTAGTGAGGTCTCATTAACTCAGCGGTTAGAGTGCTGGTCCCGGTAAGACAGAGGTCCTGGGCTCGATTCCCAGATGCAATCGTTACCTTTTTATTTTCTATTTCGTATTTCATTTGAGATGTATTAATAAGAATTATCTTCAATGATTAAAAATTTAATAATGTTATTATTAAGTTCTGCAAGTATTTAAGTTTTTTTTATTATTGCTACAGCTGTTTCGGCATTCAAAGCCATTTTCATAAAATGAAATGGAGTACTACGAATTAAGTACACAACAATATTAAAATAATAAAACATATTCCTCATCACGAGAAATCCTAGTGAGAAAAATAATATTGTAACAAAAAAAACTTTAATGTTTTACTTAAATAAATAAGTGAATAATAGAGTTAAGAGTAAACTGAATTTGAACTCAGATTTTTATAAATAAAGATTAAACAAAATAATGGTAACTGATTGTTCCAGAATTGGAAATTATTTGTCCTTTGATTCTAGTTGTTCCTTATCGGGAACCAAATGACAGTCCTCATACCCGTTCTATCTCCCTTTCTCTTAAGGTCAGATACGTGTTTTAGAAAGAGACAACTCCAGATCTCACTTCACATCATATTCTGATATGAATAAATATAATATGAAAAGAGTGTTATTTATTTATTAACATATCGACCCCTTGGAATAACAAGGTACCATCTGACACGGAAATGTTATGCGATAATAAAATTTCTCTCCTTAGAGCACATTATCGCATGACATCGCTGTCGGATGGAACCTTGTTATTCCGGGAGGTCGATATGATGTTCCTTTCAATAGATGAAGAAGAAATAAAAACATTGTATAATATTAAATTATGAACAGAAAAAAATGGATTTATTCAAAATGCATACATTGCAGTGATTCAGTTTTCCTTGTGTGTCCACAATAATAATATGTTATATTATGGACAAAATGCATTAACAAATAGTTGATTTGTTTATGTTTTCATTAATAATTAATAATTTGACAAAATTCTACCAATTATTTTCATTTTAATGACAATTAAAAGTCATGGGGCGTGAATTTTTGCATAACTCTCGACAAATATAAATAAATTATAATTTTTTTACTCGTGGTAGATTTTCATAAGATCGTTAAAAACTTTAAAAAATGTATTATTGCCAATCTTATGTAATATATACAATGTTTTTTTCCCTATCCAAATGTTGTACAATTCACAAGCATAAGTTTAAATCGTACCAGTCTAAAGATGACCATAGCGGAGTGAAACAAGCCTGGTTTTTTTTTTAGATTTTTAATCACACGTTTAGACATGTCATTAATATCTTCAAAATAAAAGAGATAATAAGAAAAGTTAATATTTTTAAAGTAAACGCGTCGAGATTGAACTTTATATCAAGAGTTAAAAAAAGGTCCGGCGAAGCAATATAGCATACTAAAACAAGCCAATTTCCCCATAAAAATAATCTAGTCGCCATAAAACGGAAATTGCATAATGTCTGTGAAAAAACCCAATGTGTGTTTTGTGTAACTTTATTCCAAATAACATTAGACATGTCTGCTGAAAGTGACTCACAGATATCATTTGGCTAAAGTGAAATTATTTTGCATAACAGCTTTGAAATATCTGCTAAAATTGAATAAGCGGGTTAATAATTGCAATAATATTACGACAATATTATGAAATATAAAGCATTTAAAATTTTTTTTAAATTATTAATAAAAAATTCCAAAGGCGATGTTTAACCGCTAGAGTGCGGTGCAGCGCTATGGCGCTGCAAGCGTTAGCGACGAAAATTGCGATGTAGCGCTTAGGCTCTGCGTTCTTCAGTATTTATTCTTAAAGTGTTCTTTTCTTTTGGAAGCAGTAATAGTTGGCGATGCAGAAATCAATTCGTTATTATTTCCCGGTGACATTGCGAGACTAACTGCGTACAAGGAGGGGCCATAGGAGTGGGTCAACGGCTTCGATGAAGAGTGACAGTGGCAGGAATGATGATGAGCACCTCAAAAACGGAAGTTGTGGTTATAGGAAGGGACCAAATTCAGTGTAACATCTTTGCCAACGGGGAACAGTTGAAGCATGGTGAACAATTTAAATACCTCCGAGTTGAATTCTCAAGCGATGGCCGGCAAGATGAAGAAATTGACTGAAGAATAGGTGTGGCAAGCTGTGTGCTGAATCCTCTTTGCAGCTCAGTGATAAGGAAAGCTGAGCTAAGAATCCAGAGAAAGTCGGCAGTGTAAATGAAATTTTTGAGAGGAGTGAAGGAGTCACAAAATGGTATTGAATAAGAACCAGTGCTACTCTTCATATAAAAGTCGCAACTGAGGTGGCTTGGGCGCGTATTAAGAATGCCAGAAAATATAATTCCGAAGAAAACTTGGAGTACTATTCCAAAAGGAAGACGTCCAGTGGGCCGGCCCAGAAACAGGTAGGAGATGTAACTCCAGAGGCTGTGCGAGAAGAGGCTGGACCCACTGTGAACGAATGTCCTTGACATAGCGCAAGTCAGGGATGCCTGGAGGGGCCTTGTCGATGCGATGGGTCCCCGACCTGAGAAGAACAAAGGAAGAAGACTATGTATATTCTATTCTAAGGACAATACCGCATATTATGTGTCGTACTTTTTTCTCTATCCTGAACAATTCCCCTCATGTCACATCACAGTATTGCATGCGAAACGACAATATGTAATTAATTTTAGCAATATGGCGATGAGATGTTCAGCCAAGTAAGACGAATCGTATTTAAAACACAATAGGTGATAATACAGTTAAAGTTTTAATTGCCAGCCGAGATATCATTGAAAAATAGCCTAACCTTGTGTTACAAATGTATAATTCAAGATAAAAAACATTTAAAATACTGATAGAGCGCACTGGCGAAAAACAATTGTGTAAATCATAATTGTTTTGGATTAAATGCAATGAAACTAAACATTGATACAACTGATTGAATAAACAGTTGCCTTGAAATTAAAACCAATGCTTCCAATTATTAAACAAAGATAAAGAAGAACCTGGATACAATTGAGTTAACCGATCTATATTTTGACATTGCACATGCCATCAATTTAAATAAATGATTTTTTTAAATGTGAACACCACACAAGAGTCCCAAATGCCCAAAATCAGTAGGACTACGGCATCCCCAATTGGGGTATGTTATGAGGCTGAAGGGAGTGGTGAGGGAAAGTAGATGTGAAGAGGAAGATTGTTGATCAAACAACCATTCAGATCAGGTCACCAAACACGGTTAAGGTTTTGATTCTGAACGGTGGACTTTCACCAAGGTATATATATATATATATATTATACTGAGAGTATCTACGACTCTGGAATAAAAATGAACACATATTGTAGGCACTTCACATTTCTTTACAATGTTTCTACAAAACTAATTTGTTTGTAATTTTGACAATGATTCCTTCTCAGCGAATTTTTAGTGTTTATGGTTATCAAATAGATTCAAAAACAAGTAAACAAGATAAATTTAATTACTAACAAGGACTTTGGAAATTGGCTATAAACAGTGACTGGTAATCAATGTGAAATATTAAACACCTCAATAAAAATAAAAATATTTTTATAGTAACTCCACACAGGAGGCCCTGAGGGAAATAATTTCTCTCGTCGTCTTTGGCGATGCTGTGTGGAGGTTCTTTTAGAGGCTAGGAAGGAGTGAACCCGGGTCTTGAAGAGACCCATGTTGTAGGAGGGTGGAAACAGAAAGGCCGACAGATCATGCTACAGCCGAGCTGTTGAACACAAGAACGAGTCGTAGAAGCGACCCGTTCTCATGTGACAAATGTCAACCGTGTACAAATGTAGGGCGCACGTTTTTTCGCGTTTCCCAACTATGCACCGATGCTGAGAGGATTAAAATACAAATTAGAACAAGGACAGCATTCCCACCTGACGCCTGTGCTCCAAAGATTGCAATGCATTTGTTAAGATAGGCGAATCTATCAAATGAACGGCCCGTTTCTGCACACAGTCAAGGGTTTTTTTTTGATATTTTGGGGTTCCGGACCAGAGGTGGCTGCCTAAATAAACATTGCCATGTTACAAATAATCTGACAATATTTGAATTCTGCCTGCTACCACCATCAAAAGATGTAAATGTTGCTAGTGGCATGATGGAAGACTTAACTTGCACAAGATTGAATCTGTGATACCAGGGTGCGAACTCAACGCAGTGAAAACGATCAATATTTGCTTCATTAAATTCTCCACTGCAAAATAAAAGCGATCTTCAAGTATATTAACTCATTAAAATTTTGAATTGCATAGAAATAATTTGGATCTCGAGGCTTGATAATATAGTAACGAATTAGTTATAAAATCTGTCAGATTAGAATTAGTTATAAAATCTGTCAGATTAGAGACACATTTAGAAATATTCCCGCTTAAACATTCAACTTCAAATTTATTAACGTATATACGGTAAACTTTATATGCACAGAGAAAGCTTGGTATTCTCTCTTTCTAAAAGTATTTACATCATATGTCTGACCATAATATAAAGGAGATAAAATGAATTTTATGAGGATGTGTCATTTCGACCCCTTGGAATAACAAGGTTCCATCTAACACAGTGATGTCATGCGATAATGTGTTCTATAGAAGGTGACTTTAAGACTCATTATCGCATAAAATTGACGTGTCAGATGGAACCTTGTTTATTCCAAGGGGTGGTTGGGGCCACATATGGCACAACATGACTCAAGAGCTATTGATGTTTCATGATGAGTTAAAAAGTTGCAAATCTGTCTTAAACAAATAAAAGCAATACATATAAGTAAACTAATCTGCAGATGGTATACTACGACGACTTAACAGAACAAAAAATTACGAATTTATCATGAACAATTGAAGTAAAAAATTGATCATAAAATGAAACAAATGTGTCTATATTTTTATGTGCCAAATAGCTAATGTGAACATAGTTTTAATTCTCAACCTTTCTAATGCAATCTATCTCATCACGCAGCATGTATTGATACAATGTATTTCAATGAAACATGGATCAAGTTTGCGATATCCGCGTGCTAGGATAATTGTGAGTGGATCACATATGCGACATAGGGTTAACCATAAAGAAGATAAAAAATTTAAAAATATATTCAAAATACGTCTAAACTAAGTTTGGAAATGGATATTCTGCCATTGAAGGTGTGTTTACATGAACTTTTTTGCTACTGTGTTTTGTCTATTACATAATTAAATATTTCATAGCAAATACCAGCCACCCTGTAATAATTACAACACATTGAAATATTTAAACAATGCAATTAATAAAGCAGAAATACCACCACAAAGTACTTATATAATTATGTGAACCTTTGAAATTAAACAGTAAATACTACTACATAACATGGTTATAAGAACGAACTTTGTGTATGAGAAAAAATTATTGGTTCCCACCTTATCTATGGTCTACCTCACAGAACGAATCTTTCTATGATAGACAGGAATTGTAGCGCGTTCACACTTGCTCTATTTCTATTCTATTTCAAATCATTTGTACACTCAGAGAGGCGCGGCAAATCTTCTAAAGAAAGGTGTTATTTTTATTGGACATAACCATCTGTGTTTGAATCTATAAAATAGATAAAATAATAGCTGAGGTGGGAACTAGAAAATTAAAAAAATATATATTTTTAATTTTATGATGTCAGAATAGCCAAAAATGCACATCTACGAAGTATTAACATTTTTATATATAGGTATGTAAATCTATCTACAAGGAAAACTAACAATAATTTAGGGAATATTTGTAACATGTTAAGGAATGGCAGTATTGCAACATTATACATAGCTTAAGAAAGCTACCAATCATTATTTGCGGCAGAAAACAAACACTAATATGAGGGTTAAAGTGTACAACCACATATGTAGCAACACTTGAATTGCAGCAGATCTTATAAACGAAAAAAAGTACCTAAATAAACTGATAATGCAGGTGTGCAAACTGAAACAGTTTGTTTATTTTGGAACACAGTAAAGTTATAGAATGACTCATTTAAAAACAAGCAACACACTGAAAATTCTTTTTTCAAAAAGGCGGAAGATTTTTTGTAGAACGTAAATAACTTTTTCCACTTCAATTTAACGTAATATAAATTGATTATTTGTTGCCTAATAGTTTGTTCATTTGCTTATTCTGTCGGTTGAGAGTCAAATCGGCAGCTTCAGTTTTATCGGTGATGGTGGACACCAGGTCGTTTTGAGACTCGATTTCTTCTCCGAGGTTGGTGGCTAGCCCCTTCAGTCTTGTGATTGAGTGGACCATCTCATCCAAGTTAGCCTCCAGCAGTTGGTTCATCTGCTTACTGCCTGAGGGCTCTCCGGTATAGTTCTGACGCTGCGATCTTTCGTCTAAACCTCGTAGCCTTGTCGACGGATGGTTGTCGAATAACTCTTCTCGGTTACCCGACTCGGTTTGTCGACCGAGATGTTCTGCAAGAGGACTGTCGCTCGGTCTGCTTTCTGTAGGAGATGACATCCTCGGTACAGCATCCCCGTTTTTTCCTGAAATATAATTCTTCAAACTGCTGAACACTGATTTGATTCCATTTATGTGCTTCTGGCTGAAGCGGAGATTCGTGTTGATTTCGTCTAAACGTTTGCTCGTTCTTTCTAGTTGCTCTCTTTGTTTCAACAGTTCCTCAGCGGTCGCAATTCCGATTTGTTCAGAGTCGCGTAAAATTCCAAGACTACGCGAGGAAGATTCTATCGTCCTTTGTTCTATATCCATTTTCTTCTGCAACATCATCTGGCGTTGTTCGTCGAGCTCCGTCGGAGTCGGGGTTGTATAATGAGGCTTTTGTCCTCCGTAATTCGGATCATGAGTGATCTTCGGACGAGAATTTCTGAGAAATGTTTCGTCGTCAATATCGTCGTCACCAAACAGGTTGCCAGTGTTGCTTAAATACTGATGCCCCGACATGGTGATGAATAAACACTTAAACCTTTAAGAACGTAATGGTAAAATCACAATAAAGGGTTCAATATGACTGATAAATTAGCAACTATTATACTTTATTATCACTTCAATGACAAACACAAACGTCACACAGGAAAATAATACCATAGATTTATCTCCCAGAAAATAATACCATAGATTTATCTCCCAGTAGAAGGAAACTTTCCACGGAATTTATTTTTATATTACATATTCCTATCTATGGTAGTCACAAGTCTAATAATTGTCGTTGAATTTTCTACGCCTTTGCTTTCAGTTTTTGTTCTATGACATTCGTCGTTGATTATTCTCGTTCTGTATTCTGTCAAAATGGCGGGGAAGGGTAAGTGTGAGTAAATGTCGTCCTGCTTCTCCCTATTTCGCTCATTTTTGTAAATAATCACCCATTCTCCCGGTTTTTTGTTCTTGTACTGTCTAACTCATGCGCTGCACGTCTCAATGTCGTAACCTTGTTGTGAAGTAAATCGAATATGTCGGCTGGGCACCTCGGCACAGCAAAAGTTCACACCTATACATTATTTTGTTTATAGTTGGTGCGGAGACAGACGACCAGCACAGACTGCGTTTTCAAATTGAATTGGAATTTGTCCAATGCCTCGCCAATCCGAACTATATACATTGTGAGTATTACCCCCGATGGAAATCTCTCGATTCGAGACGATGCGCCATCAATAATTGTTGCGATATTATATTGTTTATTATTTGTGTGGTGTAAGATTTAAACCAGTGCGGAAGCTACAGACTGTAAGGGCGGATGCTCTAAAGGCACTAGTCGTGACTATTCCCTTCTATTGCGTCGTAAATTCACTCGGCAAATTGCTTTTTTTGTCTTAAAAATGGCCGTGCATATGGTTGGTCAATTAAATGCCATATCATACTTTGTTTACTTTAAAATGTATCGACCAAAGAATAATTTTAACTAAGTTTAACACACTTTACTTTGCTATTTATCTTCTTCATCTATTGAAGTTGCCTATGAGCCTTGTTTGGCCTTAATAATTGTTGTTTTAATCCCAAAGAAGATGTGTCTAAAGTGCCATGTCTCGAACTTCCTAAAAACGTAATACCGAACATAAAATGATAAATAAATAAGATTCTGTGGTGATGACCTACATAGAAAAGCGTCACCTTGATTTCTCTCTATTTTAAACTGTGACCTGTATATTTGTAAAGAGTTATTGCTGAACAATTTTAACCAAAAATAAGTGCCAATGGTTGCATCTAATTTTGGTTGTGAAATTACTTCCTGAAGTGTGCATGGGCGGATCGGGTGTTCTAAGTGACAAAATATATAAAAAAAGTTAACAGTTTCTAAAAATAAGCATATTCACGTGACAATATTATTGTAATTATAATGTATTTATTATATTTTATGTATTGAACCATTTTTTTTTAATATTACTCTGTATATGTATATATATGTATTATGTTTATTGTCTGTTTGTTGTGATTAAAGTGAAGATGGGCGATAGAATGTGAAGAAGAATCTTTAAAAATATGGTTTTCCTTATTTATATTTAATTAATTTATTATGTACCACTGTTCTATGTCAGATAGATGTAATTTTTTTTTTTTCAATCTTCAGTCCAATGATTTATATTGAGTGGAAGATACTCTCAGTATCGCCCTGGTGAAAGACCACCATTCAGAATTGAAACGTTGCTTGAAATGGCTTTTAGCCGTGTTTGGTGACCAGATCTGAATAGCCAGGTACAACCCCTCCCCCCCCTTCCTCTTTCCCATCTCCTTCCCCTCTCCTATACCTTCAGCTTCACAACATTTCCCAATTGGGGATGCCATAGTCTCACCGGCTCCAGACAGTTGGGAGCAGTTGAGACTCTTGTGCGGTAACATGTAAAAAAAATAAAAATATTGTTCATTATTTGGCTATGAGGGCGATATAAACACCAAAAATCAACATATCGCTTAATAAAATTTCTTGCATTCGTAGACTGGAATTTCACAATAGTACAAATGTTGCCCTACTTCTGTTTGTTTGCATATTACCTGCACTCAAATTAATGTCGAGGGTATTTTGACTATGCTTGTTCAATTTCCGCCATAACGACCGCGAAACAATAAAATGTGTCCCGACAAAAAAAAGTTACTCTCTAATATCAAAAACTTCACTCTCCGTTTTGTTTATAATTTACTCTTTGAATGTCAGTGTCTGAGTTGGCGTCACGTTTGGGTCTCACCCGGGCGTCGTGAGTTCAATTCCTCGGCTGGCTAAGTCCTCCATCATGACACAAGCAACATCTTCCACTTACTGTGATGGTAGTAGATTTTCAAATGTTGTCTGGTTATTCGTAACCAAGTAATATTGGTCTTTCTTTATATATTAAAAAAAAATGTGTTTACGCTTCTATATGATCGTAATTGTTGAAACAATATTAATTTAATCAAAGCAATGTGAATTAGAAAAACATACGGAAAAAATAATTAGGCTGTGACTGAGACACCAATCTCACCCACAACCTGATCTTTTCTTCTAATTCGTATTGTTTTAATAGTTGGATTATGTATAAAATTTTATTGAAATATTTCGTGTTTGTTTCTATGAACGCACTAGTGTGTTTATTTGCGCGTTCAACAAAATACCGATTTTAAAAATAGTATTTAACCGTTTTATATAATTAACATCAAAACGTGTTTACAGTGTTTTTTTTTCATAAATTTAATTGGGATCTTGCCAATTAACTTCTATTTTTTAAAAATCATTTTTAACCCATATACCACCACAAGTTCATTATATGGTGCACTGAAAATGCTTGCATCATTCGCGCATATATGTAAAGCTAGTTTTAAAATAAAATGAGTAATGTATTTTTTTTTAAATGTGTTGCACTCCCATTATTTTTAATGCATTGAAAACGATGACGAGATTAAGTTTAAATTTTTAGAATTACTAACTGAAGTACCCGACGTTGCTCGGGGTCATGTACGGTTTGGAGTAAAATTTTGATGATGTATTAACCCTACCGCTACCCAAAAAAATTTCATTAAGAAGTACAAACATTCTGCTTTAAGTGGGATGGTGGGTGTTATTGAAATCTCATGTAGACAGCGACCTTCCTTTTATTTCGAAGGTCAAGTAAAATTTCATTACGATAAAACTGTAGATTTGTATACAAATCAAACACACCACCCGCCCGGGACATACTTCTCTATAATAATAATAATAGTTGGATGACTTGTATAGCGTCGTTTTTGTGAAAAATCACCTCAAGGGCGCTATATAATAGATTACATCAAATTAAATGTGCAATGGATAGTAAATGATTAAACGCTTTCTAATATGGTTTTACAGTCTGTGGATTTATAATACAGAATCTTTTAAATTTTTTTGTTCTACCTATTTAGCTAATAAATGACTTGTGCCTTCTAAATGTTCTTAGTAATATTTCGTGTTTGACAAATTTTTCATTGACATCATGAGAGTGAATTAAGGAATTTGATTTATGTCATGTGTGGATGGAATGCAGTAGTTACAAATAAAAAATTATACCGAAGCTAGCAATCCACAATGGGTATTTGTTACTAATCCTTGATACTGATACCAACCACGGTGTTAAGGCACGGAAAGGATAAAAGAAATGATTGCAGCAGACTGTCGAGTCATATGTTTGCTAAAAGTATAACTGAATTAATTACGAATGGAAATAAAGCCACTTCAATACTACTGTAATTAATCAATAACACTGCCATTTAGTTTTCTCATATTATATCAACAATATTTAATTTAAAAAGGGGGGCGTTATTAAATTATTGTCGTCATACGTACTCGTATAATAATCAAATAAACAAAACTATTTTAGTAAGTGACCCAAGTAGCGCTTCTTTACCGCTTTAGATCTTGGGGGTCAACGTTTGGTCTTTCACTTTTTGACGTTTACGTTTTAAGACAACGCTCGTGTTTTTACCATGGATATTCAAACAGGTGAAAAATTGGGCCGCTCGCTGACTGTCTCGTGAGGAATGTGTGATACCGACAGCCCGCTGTGCCATATAATTCTGTTGGCACCAGCTCATGATGCGGGGAGGAAGCGGGAGCGGTGCTATGTGCTTCTCGATAATATCGCTTCACCGCTGAGATCACTTACGGAACTTTTTCATTAATAACTAATTACTCACATAAATAAAGAAATCTGCAATACTGACTACAAATATACTGACATCTGCACCCGTGTGCGAGTCCATGCAGTAGTTATTGCGCAAAATTGCACTATTTTTGCTGCACTCGGTATATACCGGACTGTCAGCGAGCAGCCTTAAAGTTCCAACGATATAAATCTTAGCTATTTCAACAGCCGTCAAACACCTGAAGCACGGCGACATTAGCGACATCAACATTTCCTATATAGTAGCTGGTTTTTCTTAATAGAATCATTCTCTTCCTGTTGTTCGGGTAGATTATTTTCCTTTGTTCCGTATTCAATTCATATTATTTGTTATATCGTATTCTAATTTACATTGTGCAATTTTAATCATAAGCTTTTTTTTTTATTTTTTATATGAATACCGCACAAGAGTCCCAACTGCTCCCAACCGTCTGGAGCCAGTGAGACTATTGCATTCCCAATTGGGGAATGTTGTGAGGCAGAAGGTATTGGGAAGGGGAAGAGGAAGGTAGGGAAATAGGATAATACCTGGCTATTCAGATCTGGTCACCAAACACAGCTAAAAGCCATTTCAAGCAACGTTTCAATTCTGAATGGTGGTCTTTCACCAAGACGATACTGAGAGTATCTACCACTCTGGAACGTGCGCAAATACACTATTATTTTAAATGAATTAATTGTGAAACAACACAAATTAATTAAATAAAATTTACTTTGCGCACGCCGGGATTTGAACCCGCGACCTTCGGATTCGTAGTCGAGAGCCTCACCCCTCGACCATGGAGGCCGTCGAATTAACATAAAGAATTAATATAACCGTTATACAAATAAATCAACCATTAGTGAGTCGCTTCGTTAATCACAGATCCCAACGCATGCTCCTTTGATTTCTGTTAAATTAAATATGAATACACTCGGCTTGTAGGAATCTATCAACGCATATTTTCTACATACGTTGATTCCTAAAACTGATTAAATTCTTTTGGCATATCTCGAAAACGCATTTTCTCTGTAAAATGCCAATCAGCACCGTGCATTGTAGATCGTTGATGAATGCATGTTTATTAAGAATGAGTCTATGTGACGAAAGTGATGATAAAGGTTGTGATATGCATCTGTTAATTTACTGATTTCAATTGTGATAAAACTATTACATTACCTCGTATCCTTATATTTATATATGCATTTTAACACAAATCTATGTTTGAATTCACATGTGGACAGAGCAGCTCACTGTCTCTGGTGGATCATAAATTCAATATATTTTTTTATACCTACAATAGCATTATTTCCACTGCTGCAACGATCCTTTTTACTTGAAAATCTGTTGTTATTCATATTTTGTCCAATCGTTTGTACCAATTTACCGTGCATTCGTCAATAAAAGTGGATGTACATCACTTCAACATAATATACAAGTATATTAACCGTATCTGATTAATACTAGCGAACAACAGACTTCAATAACATCAACAAAAGTTGATATAATCTCAATATTAAATTCAGTGCTAGATTTAAGAAAACTAATATAGCGGAAATTCATTTGTATTTTTTTTTAATCGATTTATTACTAGCTCTGTGATATTTTTTGTGATGTACAAAGTATTGTGATTCAAATATATAGTGACAGCAATCTAAAACAGCCATTTAAATTTGGTAGTCAGTTACTGATATTTGCCTAGAATGGGCTTTTGTAAAATCTACCGTACTGACGTAAAGATATTCCTCTCACGTTGTAAGGGCCCGTCTCAGAGCAGTGTAAATATACTATTATTATACAAATATGTCTGCGGCTAGGAATACACGGACTGCTACAAGCAGTCGATGTTTGAAATGAGCGAACCGCTCCTAGCAGTCGATATTCGAAATACACGAACTGCCGTGTCGTTTTGTAATGTTTCTTTCTATGTGAACTGTGCAGCAACTGCTTGAAGCTGTCGAAATCGACTGCTTGTAGCTTTCCATGTATTCCCAGCCTTACGTCAATGTGTGATAATTGCAAAAATGGAAATCTTTTTATGAACTCTGTTATTTCATCTTTGGTTTGTTATATAACTCTTGTATACAGAACTGGTCCAGAAAGCCACGGGAAACAGTGAAAACTCTCGTTTACATTTTAACTTTTTAAACTGTTAATTTGATTTAGTATTTCATTTTTGCACTTGTCAGAACTTGACTTAAAACAACATATTAAAATTTACTTGTTAAAATAAATTAATAAATACAGGGTTATTCAAAATGATGGACTCAATTTCGTACTGCTATATTTTCTGAATTATACGTTATATGTCAATGATCTACATTGCAATTGAAATAGGAGGTCCGAAAGTTTCAAATTCCACCGCTAGATCGTTCAAACGTCCGCTGGAGTGCTCGCGCCGCTAAGCAGCCATTTTGCGTCAGTTGTGAGTAAAATGGCTACTCTGCAGCACAAGATTTTCTGTAAAACTGAGTGGACAACTGTGGTGCAGCGTGCCTTTCGTTCTCATTTTAAGTATCACTAAGGAAAAAGCCCCGGCCAACCGCGTTTATCAGAGGAGAATATGCGAAATTGAGTCCATCGTTTTGAATAACCCTGTAATAATATATTTGTTATTATTTGAAATAAATATTTTTCATTTTAGTTAAAGTAAATGATGATATTTTAGTTATTAGTTATTTTTCTGTATTTCAGGGGCATAAGAAATCATGTCTGTTTTTATTGCAAATGCCATTTATCTTTTTTTTTAATGAAAGATTATGAATAAAACTGGCAATACTTGATTTCCACCACTACCATTATAATAAAAGTAACCGAGCATGTGGCTTACGTCTTGTATGAGAATCTAGGTATACAAGAGCGTGCAAGGTTGTCCAGTGTCTCTTCGCTATCACCTCGGCCATTATATGAAAGGCCACATTACAATAAGTGGGAAATTAACTAGAAATGTAATTTTTTCTTTCCGGACTGCAGAATTGATCATATTCATTTAGTAACATATACCCGCTATGTGAACATCTAGGACAATTTTTTCCTTTATTCTGCATACAAACGTCTTCATCAGGCGTCCCTGTCCTGTACCACGTCGACGGCATCCGTCCATAGTACGTCTAGCCTCTCGCACAACCTCTGGAGTTGCTTCTTCCACCTGTGTCTGAGGCAGCCCACTGGACGTCTTCCCTCTGGAATATCACTCAGAATTCGACCTTCTGACATTCTTGATACGTGCCAGAGTCACCTCAGTTGCGACTTTTCTATGAAGAGTAGCAACGGTTTGATGTTAAGCTCCTCCCGGATCATCGATCTTCTTATTCGATGGCATTCTGTGACTCCTACCACTCGTCTCAAAGATTACATTTCCTTTAATCTGATTTTTTTTTAAATGTTTTTTGGCTCTCGTAAAATTATCTATTCAAAATAAACATAATGTCATATGCCTCTAAGATACAGACTTGAAGTAACAATGATATTTTTTTAGTTATTAATGTTTTAAAACAATATGAAATCAATTAATTTTTCAAAATTTATTTCAGTCCTTGCTCAACGTGGCTATTTTAAGGATACGACCTTTGTCAACTATTTGAAATACCTTCTGTACTGGAAGAAACCGGAATATGCTCGCTATCTGAAGTACCCCATGTGCTTGTACTTCCTCGACCTGCTGCAGTACGAGCACTTCCGTCGCGAGGCCGTTAACGCCCACTGCTGCAAGTTCATAGATGATCAGGCGATCTTGCTCTGGCAACACTACACCCGCAGGCGAACCCGGATGTTCACGATGAACAATGGCACGATCCAGATGAATCCCGAAACCGTAGCCCCTCCTCCCGGCAACCCCGTGAATCCGATGTCCATCGTCGGCAACAGCTCCCAAATGGGGCAGCAAGCCCCTCAGAACAACCCGCCGCCACCACAGAACAACGGTCTCGGCCCCAATTCCGGAACCCTCGGTCAAAAAGTTCCGTAAATATCAAACGCCGGACAACTGGTGTCATATTTATTTTCGTTAGTTTGATTGATTTAATACAAAAAAATATGTTTTCAGTAAGCCCACAAGAGTTTATAATATGTTTTTCTATGAATGTTTCTTTCCTGCATATTGTGCTTACAATTTACTTAGTCATCTTCAAAACACTGGATTCACGCGATCTACGTTAAGCACAATCTGCAAATAAGATATTTTAAATAAGACAAAGTAGAATAGGAATTTTTGGGCTCACCCCACAATAGAAATAATATATTACATACACAAATGAATAGGTATTTAAGCGGGCAACTTTTACAACCTATTCCAATCTTACTATTAGCTCAATTGTGTTGAGGGATGGGCCCAGTTCCCATACATTTCCACCCATGCTCCTTTCAAGTTATCTTTTGTGTAATAAAATAGTGATAAGGTACGAGAAAAAAAATTTGGGCGGTACCTACCTAAAATACAAAGCAGCTTGAAAAAGAAAAAAAAATAATGATGGTACTTGCTCAATGAAATTGTGTTATTTTTCAAATTTCAAAAAATTGCGTTGGTCTGTGACTGAAAAACAATATTTTGGCTAGGTACTTTACGTAGAGTGTTTACATCACTATGGAATTATATTTGTGGTACCTAAATTTGCATACTCTTAAATCTTTCGAGTCCCGTAAATTTCAATCTGTTTTTTTTTTATGCATCTTTGTTTTAATTCAATTTTACAAAGTTACAACTACTATCATTTTCATTGTTTTATTTTTTATTGATTTAATATAAATACTAGGAATAGATAACGGTGTCAATGGTTGTTAATCACTACAACGGCGTGTTTAAGTGTTAAGGAAAATTTGATGCCTTGAAGATGGATGACTAAAATTGAAGTAAAACCAGTTTTATAAACCGTTTGATTGTGATTTAGATATTAACTAAATATCGGTATTGTGGAATAGGAATGGCTGAACTTTTCTACTTTAACACTCCCGTTCCGTAGCGGGGTAAAACACTTACCCCAAGCGAGACTAGTGTGATATCCAAGTTGTTTTTTTACATTGCATAGGTACCCTATAATTTAGGTAATACCAGAAATGCTTTTCGATAATCGAACTGCATTTAAAAAATAATATCTTATCAATTTCCCACAAAATACTTCAATTCAAACAGACGTGAGTACGGTCATAAAAGGTACTGTGTATCTCTTTTACCGTTTTGTATCATTTAATAATTGGCCTCTGGCCGAAGATGGGTGATGACCGGTATTAACTAATACCTGTGTATTACTGGAAAGGGCATAAGTTATATTAAGAGTCACAGTCGCTTCGCGATTTTATGGGGACCCTGGTGACCCCCCCTTCAGATCATATGATAAATTTTGACATTCAAGTACATAAAGGTTAACTTAATTGCTTCAACTTATTCAATAACTATTTACTTAATGTAATAAAATCAAAGAGCTTAAGCAATTGTTGGACGGAAGGAGCGAAATGTTGTCCATTGCTGAAAACCTTTAAAAAAAAATTATTCGCATTTTTCTGTTCGTTATAATTGATTGATATTTTCATATTATTTGTGCTACCCGGCTTCATCACTATTCCATGTCTTTATTAAAATTAAAATAAATATATTTCGAAGCTCCATAGCTCATGATGGAAGTCACGAGCTGAAAATATTGTTGCATTAACCTAGAACATCCACGCAAAAAAGCTGTACATATTTCGCGACTTCAGAGGAGCTCACCGTTTTTGCTCTTTTGTGCAATCGGATTTCTGCTGATTTATTATTAACATTATTTCTGATTTTGGTGCTGAAAATGTTGTGAGGCAGTTGTTAATTCGTGTCAACTGTACTGCCCCCCCCGCTATGAAAAGCAATGAAACGGGGGCAAACTGCCTTACGAAAACTGTGAAGTCATTGTGACAATCATACTAAACAGTTTATAAATACTGTCTCGTACAGTGAGTGATTCTTTTTAATGTTAACTTTTGTTTCATTCGCTTAAAAATGGAACACTAAATTTTTTTTTTATTTCACGATAAAGTACCTACCTCCAATAACATCACTTTTTTTTTTTCTCAATCAGCCCACTATTTTTTTTAACAATTAAAAGTTTAGCCATTCTCTCAATGAGTGCATATTATTATATAATCTTACGTGTTTTAACAATGAATAAGTAATTGTAAAATAACTAACTGTTGTAATTATTTTTAAGTGTCCAAACATTTTTCTATGTATTAATTAATTAATTATAGTAGTTGAGAGAGAGAGAGAGAGTGAGTTTTTTTGTAATTTTTTTTTTAAAAGGGCACCAAATAATGCACTGAAAAAAAAAATTCTCGAAGTATGAAGAAGATCATTGGAAGTGTTACAAAGAATTTTATTATTTATTTTGGTTTCATTTATTAAACCACGAAAATACATGTTTTATTTTTTTTTTTTAAGTGAGATGATTAATTGTCTATTTAATATAATATTGTAGTTGCTTGGTATCAATTTTGCTAGCCGTATATACATGATATCACGTTGTAAATATGTAGTCACTTTGGTCTTGTATGTTGAATTAAATATTGTTTGCTTTTCTATTGTATACTTTTACTAATAGATTAGTATGTAAGTATACAAACATTTGTTCACACGATGCGGTAATATTTTTAAACACCTTTCCATTTCGGACACGGAAAATGGACATCAATACCCTTTTTATAAGGATAAGGAGATAGTCTATATGGCTCCCGTAAGAACTGGGACCATAAGCCCATTTAAAGCGTTGTCCTTATCCTTAGGGCTAAACACATTTTGCTTAACTGCGATTCCATGTCAAGGACAATACATTTTTAAAGGAGTTTGCGGTATAATTATCGCAGTATTATTACAAATTATAGGTGCATCACACATACTTGACACGTGTAGTTTATCATTTCTCACTTTGTACGTGTAAATTATTATAATTTTTAGAATTCAAACCATTTTTTTTTCCGACATTTCGGGCTTTTGGCATAGGTGCTTTATGAACATCACATTTTCGTTAATTCGGTTCATTTAGTAGCTTTATTATACGACAAATGACTTACTAATGGTTCATAAAGTCAATACTTACGATAATATTGAGTTTTTCTTTTGTTAAAACTACACAAATATCGATATTTTTATGAATGTCATTCACTGAATGACAGGTGTCGTCCAAGAGAACCGGAATCACGCCCCTTATATCAGAATACCGAATTATTAAAGTTTCAAATCCCACCACTAAATGTCGGCAACTGTAGTACAGCATACCTTCTGTCTCCATTTTAACATTGAACCTTCAACTAGGTAGGGCATTTGTCATTGGTATCACCAACATGAGCAAACTGGATGTCTCTGTAAAGGAAAAAGCCCGGGCCGACCGCGTGTATCAGAGAAGAATATGCGAAATTGAGCCCATCATTTTGATAACCCTGTACTGTGGAGCCAAGAGACATAGCCGATGACAACCCTAGTGAACTTTATCAAAGGAATAATGTAAAATGAGAGATAGCACAACGGGCAGAGGCCCGAGTGCTTACGGGAGCTCGCCAAACTGTCTCCGTATCAATGAAATAAAAATAATTGAGCTTTTGAGTCGGTTACCATATCGTGTGAACACATGCTCTACTAGAATATAGCTGTAAACAGACAATTTAACCGAAACCGTATCATAGGAACACCCTAAAACATCGGATTATGTGCGTAATGCATATTTCAGTTTTTTTCTATCATTATCATTAATGTCTATCTCAGTCATGAAATTCTTCTAAGTGTGAGCTGTTTAATATTCTTGTCTTAGGAACAAGTTTTTCTTGAACTAGAAAATGTTGAAATTTTTCATCAAAAAAGAGATTCTAGTAGGAGGATAGCTGAAAGGAATGAAAACTTTTTGAGAAAATCTCGTTTTCCTCAAAAATTCTTAAAATCAAAAGTTTCCTAAAGAATAAGTTCCAAAAGACATATTCCTGTTTGTTTTATGGTTTAGGCATTGTTAGTGCATATAATTGGATGTCTACTAATAGTTAACCACCATTATAAGAATAAATTACAAATATAATAATGCATTTATATTATCAACGTTATGGTTATTTTCCGCGTGAATCACAATTATTATTTTATTTTTATTATCGCTTTATTGTTTCCATCAAAGAGATTTAAAACATCGCCGCAGTTATTGATTATATCTGCGTATGAAACTTGTCACCGTTTATGAGGGTAATTACTAATAATGGTACACTATTATTTTTTCTTTTTATTTTAATTATTTGTATGTGGGTTTTAATTTAGTGTACAAAAGTTGTACATGTTTTATGATTTATGTTAATTTCAAATATATTTTTAAATACTTCAAATAAATGGTGTTTTATTTTATTAACCCTTTAGACGCGGGAAGCTCACCCCTGCGCGCCGCACTATGCATGCCATGAACGCGGGCGGCTCACTCGTGCGCCGCAAAGCTCCTATAGTTTAAGAGCCCCGCATGTGACAGAAGTCATACTTATTTTTGACGCATAGAAAAGGTTAAAGATTCAATTAGGATGATGAAAGTAGGGGGACTTCAAATGTTGTCAGGCTATTCGTAACGTTCGTTGCTTGCATTCTACAAAATTGTTAAACTTCATGACAAGTAGTGGTGGGCGAAGCGGCTCGGTTTAGTGAGCCGGATCACTACTGGACGAAAAAAGTATCATGTAAGAGCATCTTAAAGACGTTTTTAGGAGAGCCAAGCGAGTGAGGGAGAGAGCATGGTGCGGGGGGACGCGAACCGTCTTTCAATCGAGCTGGATCACCGAACCGGTATACTACAAAGAGCTGATTTAGTGATCCGGCTCACTAAACCGAGCCACTTCGCCCACCACTAATGACGAGTATGCTGTTTTGCAGTTAAGTAATTGTGATGTCTGCCTATTCTAACAAGGTTCCATCTGACACAGCAATGTCACGCGATAATGGGCTTTAGAGAGATCTACTTTAGAGTTGATTATCGTATAACATTACCGTGTCAGATGAAACCTTGTTATTTCAAGAGGTCGATTTGTAACATGAGAACGGGTCATTTCTACGACTCGTTCTTGAGTTCAACTGCCTGGCTGTGGAATGACTTGCCGGCCTCTGTATTTGCTCCCTCCTAAAACATGTTCACACCATCCTTTCCTCAAAAAGATCCTCCAAATAGCATCCTCAAAGATGGCATAGGCCCTTAGGGAAATTATTTTCCTCAGGGCCTCCTGTGTGGAGTTAATCCAAAAAAGAAGAGAAAATGTAAAACTATTGAAAAATTAATAACTTAACAGTCTTTGGATTGGCAGTATTGGCACTACTTGTAAACATTAGGATGAATATGTCTTGAGCCAAAATATGATAAATGGAGATATGAGGTCAGGAACATAACATTTAAAATTTTATCTGTAAATTGATTGAATCTGAATAAGATAGACTGGTTTGTTTGGTTTGGTGGACCATTTGTTTATAAAATGGGGTTATCATAATTAGATACCTATATCAAATGAAAGAGAACACAACACATAAAGAAATTAAATACTGCAAAATTTGCATTTATACACTTATCGTATTTTGGCCTAAGACCACAGATATATAAAGCCTGAACAACATGGTATTTGTACCAGACGTAATGGCACACAAACGAACTGTAGGGGGCAGCTGATACCGATCTGCGGAGAGAGCACAACGCAGCGTTCCCTCTGCAAGGAGGAACGATACTAATGACAAGACCTTATTTACGACTTTTGTAATTTGCAAATGTAATTCTGCACATGCAATTCTGTACAAAACCCCAATTCATGCAGAATTATTAGTAGAGCTCGGGGTTGTGTCCATGTGACGTTGGGTTCAGTGAGAGGTAGTAGTCCGATGGGGGCCCAGGGTAAGCGGTGGTCAGAAGGAATGAAGGCGAGTAGATCACAAGTCAGAGAGTGAGGGCGTCTTCAAGCGGGCGGTAGAAAGCTAACTGGCAAGATTTGGTTTTAGCAGGCTACTTAAGGTGGTCTACAACGCGCTGACCTACCGTGCTCTGCACATGTACGACAAGCCCCTCTCCCTCACACCGCCGTACTGCTGACGTTTTATTCAAGTCATTCTAGAAGTAGCAAGGCACACCCCGCCACTCGAACAATACATTTACAAAGGCATCGGGAGTCGGAATGGTTTGCGAACAGCGAAACAATATTTATTAGATGATCTGACTCCCTTATAAATTAGACATACTATCAACAATCTACATAAGTGGAATATGAAAAATGTGAAGATGAAAATGGCCGCGTCAAAACATTCTGAAAGAGGCGAACACGTCCGACACAGTATTATTAGAACTACCGAATCATTGCAAAAAATAGAATAAAATGGTACATGCATTAAATCTTAAGGGAAATGGAAATAAATTCAGTCGTTAATATAGCAGCAGTTCCAGTACGCCATCCCAAGCACAGTTGGGAGATACAACTAGGCTGGGGATGCAATGGGTGGAGATCACTGAAGTAATTCAGGACAAGGACACCTGGAGGCGCCTTGTTGAAGCAATGGGTCCCCGACCCTAATGAGACAAATGGCATTACATTGTCTAAGTTGTCCCAGTTCGGACAAAGGGGGAAAACTTTAATTTATAACCCTTGAAAATCTTCAAGGTCAAGCTTGAATCTGAAGGAGAAGTAAATACCCAGGACCTGGTAAGTAAGTTTAGAACTACATCCGTTCGTCAACTTTAAAGTAACAAAAGATTTAACCCACCGGACTATCGGCCACCTCCCCTCGCATTAAATTACAGAAAAGCATCTTGAATTACAAATACTAAGAGGTGCTTTTTGGATTTGAAAAAAAAGTTTTTCAGTAAGTATCCATAGCAAGCAGAATAAATAATGGAATAGGATCCTTACAGCACGTATAAGTCTTCCACACTAGCGGGCGGCCCAATACTGAAACAGCCATGACGTCGAAAGGTTCGACTATCTGGTCGTCCTTTCTTAAAGTCAAACCTACCAACTATAGGAAAGGACAACCGGATGGTCGAACCTTTCGAAGCCATGGTTTTTTTAGTATTGTGCCGCCCGCTCCTGTGGAAGCCACTGTGGGTCATGGCATATCTATGTGTAGGACTTAAACGTCGTTAGGCCCGGAATTTCAATTGCTTTCTCTCTTCAAGTTGCTCTCTGTTAAGAGTCCTACAAAATAAGCCAAGTGTTACCATTATTAAAACACCTGGCAAAAAATTATTACTTTTGTTCTAGCATTTTTTCGAAGTGATCAATGATGCCCCAAAGTCTATTTAAGTAAACAAGACGCAAAAATTTTGTTTTCTCGTGTATGGCAGCCCTGAACCAATGACAGGTTGTCAAAAAAGGGAAAACAGGAAAAATGGCGAATGGAGCTGCCACCGGCTGGGAAGGTAATCAAAATACGTGACAAATCCATTTAGACAATGGCAAATTACATGAAATATTCATGTAAAATAGTTCCAATTTATTTATTTCCTAAAGTTTTGATTTTTATCAGTTTTCTTGACGGATTCTTTTGTCATGGCAAACTAGCTGTCAAACTTTGACGTAGGCACTTTGTTGTTTTTATTATTAATTCACGCTTTCTATTATTTATTAATTTAGCCAAACATTGCAATATTCCTTTGCAGACATTTCTATTTATTTTAGATAGTTTACATCTAATATAAATATGTATTTTTTTCAGTTGCACAGTATGTGTGTTGTTTTTTTACAGTTAGGTCGTAGGTCATAAAAAATCATAATATCAAACGCGCAACCAATTCTCGTAATAATCTATAGTCTCAAGAAATTAAGCTTTTATCGAACCGATAGCTGTTTTATAACGACTTTATAAATGTTGAATAGTTCCACAATGTCAAGCATGAAGACAATCACCATTGTTATTTAATTTAATGTATTGTGCAGCTAAGCGTCTAATTAAAATTCCCTTATTAAACGTGGTTCGTAACAGTTTAGAAACGTTAAATAATATATCGACATCTTATCAGGTTATTCGAAATTTTGTCTTATCTCTAAGTTTTATTTTTTTTACCTGTAACTTTCTGAATCATTGTACTGTATTGTACGCATTTGTCAAAGCAAATGCTCCGGGTTCAATCCTCCACTTGCTAAGTCCCCCATCAGTCCACAAGCAACTTTTTCCCAATATACTGAAGGAAGCGGAAGGAATTCTTTCTTTTTAAAACATTAACATGGTTGTGTGATTGATCTCAAATAAAATTGCGGTTCACACAGCGAGCACTGTCTTTTATTTAGACGATAATACTCTTTATAATTGGATATGAGGAAGGACAGTCTGGAGACCAGTGTCCTGTCCAGTGACGCACACAAAGGGGGTGCTTTGGGTGTTGATGCACCCCCCCTTGGCCAAAAAGTCACGATTTGTTATTTTAATTTTATTTATTGATACGGAGATGGTTTGCATAGCTCTCGTGAGTACTCAGGCCATAGGCCCTTCGTTCTATCTCCCATTTTACCTTATTCCTTTGACAGTAACCCGGTCCCTTTGATAAAGTTCACCAGGGTTGTCATTGGATATTCGGCTATGTCTCTTGGTTCCACAATATGTCTTACCAGGTAGTTGAGCATTCTTCCCATCAAGGCAGGACATTGGCATCATAGGTGAACTGGAATCTCTTCATCCTCTTCACATTCCCTGCATCTATTGGTGTTTTCCACTCCCAAAAGCTGCATGTGTCTCCTGAGGTAGCAGTGTCCCGTTAGTAGTCCCACCAGTTCCCTCAGAGAGTTTCTGTCCATATTGAGTATTTGCCTGGTTCGTCTGGGTTTAGGTCCGTTTATGAGTACTTTGGATTATCTCATTCCGGGTGCCCTCTCCCATTCCTTCCAGTGCTGAGATTTAACCCATTGTTCAATATTTGGTTTGGTGTGGCAAGCTGCCACTCCCGCGGCAGGGTCGGATCCCTCGAGCGGTGGTTCCGCCCCTTTTCTTGCTAGTCGGTTAGCCCGCTCGTTGCCTTCGACACCGTTATGCCCTGGTACCCAGATTAAGGTTATTTTTTTTATGTTACAGCTCCTTGAGGTGATTTTTCACAAAAACGGCGCTATACAAATCATCCAATTATTTTTATGGTTGCCAGTTCTTCAAGAAGAGTCCTTTATTCCATCACCAGTCGCATCGGTTACTTTCCAGTGCTATTAGGACTGCCTGGCTATCAGAGCATATTCTTATGTTAACATTTTAAAGAAATAAATCGATGATTACTGAAAAACCTAGAAACTGATAAATATGGCAATTACTTATTTACGCTATTTAACATACTTCGCCCAAACACCGTCAAATTTAGTACGATTCGACATCAAGGTCACGTTTGAATATGGTAAAAGAATAGGTTGGTTAAAGTTAGGATAGGTTTGTTTGTTCTTTTTCTTCACAATGTTCTGCCTTGTAACTGTTTGTCATGGAACCATATATTTAATGTTTATTATTCCAGAGCTTCGGAAGCAAGCTCGCAACCTTGAAAATGACATCGATGTGAAGCTCGTGGCCTTCAGCAAGCTGGGTGCGGGGGCCTCAGGGGCGCTCCAGCCCGACCAGGTACCTCTGCTAAGCCCCGAGGACATGGTGGAGACTATGGCCATGGAGATACAGCAGTTAATCAATAGGGTGAGAATATTAATGTATGTTACCAAGCGGATAGACGCCTTCGAAATGTGGTACTGGAGAAAAATGGTCAAGATTCCATGGTCAGCCAGGCGCACAAATATATCCATTCTGGAAGGGCTAGGCATCCACAATGGGCTATCATCTCTCTGCCTACAGTGTATTTTAAGATACTTTAGATAAGTTGGTCGCCAAACCGGGAACTTCGACCTGGAGAAGCTCATAGTCACTGGCAGAGTGGAAGGCAGGAAAAACAGAGGAAGACCACCGATGTGTTCGACTGATTGACAGAATTCCCTGGAGCATCTTCCAATGAAATACCGGTAGAATAAGGGCAGCATTTCCACCTGACGTCTGTGCTCCAAAGATTGCAATCCATCTGTTAAGATAGGCGAATCTATAACAGACTGCCCGTTTCTGCACAGAGCCAAGGATATTTTCCGGTATTTTGGGGATTCAGACCAGGTGTGGCTGCCAAATTCTACAGTGCTGCGCACTTGGGATTATTACAGGGTCAGCAGTTGTGTACTATTAAAGTATCTGCAGGCCATGTACAGTACACCCAACTTCTGAGAGGCTAACTTGACTTTGGCTTCGATGGAGTCAAGTTAGCCTGAGCTGATCATTTAATGTTACAGGTTGGTTATTGCTTCCATTGAAGGAGACTAAAAGAACTCAAGACTGTCACAATAAATTTATCAGAAGGATAGCAGCTACTAGGACACAGTTCTGGAAATAGCGAACAGGCAATGGGCGCACTGGTGATACCAGCGCTCGGAAACAATCTTTGAGTTGAAAGTAGGAGCTGCCACATTAGCTTCCCCTGTCAAATGTAAAGACAACACTTGTTTTTTTTTTGATGTAAAAATTTGTCAAATCCATTTGTATTTTAATTTCTTCAAAAAACTTATTGTAGCTTAAAAACTTCATTGTAATATATAATAATACTATTAACAACTCCCAAATGGAAACACGAAACCGAATAGACAAAGATTATGGTAGCAGCTGGGATTCCTTCGAATCTTGGGTATCGGGCTCGAATCCCAGCTGCTACCGTTATATTTTTCTTTTCTGTGTCTTTTCGGTTTCATGTTTCGATTTGGGAGTTGTTAATATTATCTTCAACGATTAAAAAGTATAATTATTTATTTGTGCTTCTAGTTAGGGGCGGTGAATGACAAAATGGCCGAGCAGGCCCCCAGCGGGGCGGCCATGCTACACACAAGACAAAGACACAGAGAAATTTTACAGGTTTGTACATGTGTATTACATAACTATTAAGCTGAAAATATTCTCGGTAAACTCGAGCTCACAGTATCGTCGTGAGTTATCGAACTTTGGAATATATATTCCCATATGACTAAAAAATAAACATGTCATCATTTTTTTAATAACTGGTTAAAGGTTAAAAAATAAAGTTGTAACTTTGGCTCTGGATAGTGAATTCATATGTATGTTCTAGTTAATAAAAACCAGATTTTCCATAAATAAGGAAAATATTATTATATTAATATTGGCAAAATTCAAACTGAATTTGGGTGACTTTCAATTATTCAATTATGAAAAAACTTGAATACCTCACAAGAGTCCCAACTGCTCCCAACCGTCTGGAGCCAGTGAGACTATGGCATTCCGAATTGGGGAATGTTGTGAGGCTGAAGGTATTGGGGAGGGGAAGGAGAAGGGGAAGAGGAAGGTTTGGAAATACCTGGCTATTCAGATCTGGTCACCAAACACGGCTAAAAGCCATTTCAAGCAACGTTTCAATTCTGAATGGTGGTCTTTCACCAGGGCGATACTGAGAGTATCTTCCACTCTGGAACGTGCGCAAATATACTCTATATTATTTTTAAGTGAATTAATTGTGAAACAACACAAATTAATTAAATAAAAATTACTTGCGCACGCCGGGATTTGAACCCGCGACCTTCGGATTCGTAGTCGAAAGCCTTACCCCTCGACCACGGAGGCCGTTTATTTAAAAAAAAAAAGAATATTCATTGGCAAACCAATTGTCAGTACGGATATTATGATAATTTTAATGCTCAATACTATTATTATTCTTTGAGTTAAAGTTTCTAAAAAGGTATATAATTTTATCACTTATTTTTAGTTATGATTTACTATGAATAGAATATAAAATCATGTACGGTAAAGCTCATCCTTGTTTTAAAATTTGACATTCTAACCTCAAAACCGACCGGCCATAGATTTGGAGCGTTTTCGCAGGCTTCAAAATATTGAAACTTTCAAAATTATATTAACTATGAAAGGTAACTTCAGAAAAAAAATATATGTACTAGTATTTAAGTTAGAACATCATCAATGATTAAAAAAAAATGGACTGGAGTTCCTAATTACTTTTGGAAGGAAACAAATATGATATTCAATAGTGTTGGTGCTATTGTGTATAAACACTCGAAGTATAAAATGTCAAACTGGCAACTGCTCGTTCACCTTTAGTGCTAGTTCGGTGTATAGTGGTAAACACCCAATAAAAATTAATTAAATTTATGTATAATATTACATTCAACAAGATATTGGATTAAACGATATATAAGTGTAATATATTAGTATCCACAGTTTCAATGGCACTGTCCGACAGACGTTTCTAAGTGGAGGACAATTATCCCGCCCTCGAGGTCAGCGGCCAGACAGAATCTCACCATAGTACAGAAAGGAGCTTAGCTTCCTGGCTGACTTCTCCAAATCGATTAAATCCAAATAAATAATGAGGTGTTTTTTGTAATGGGACTTTCATTTATCAAGAAATAAGTATACAATAAGCAAACAAGGTGAAGAGATGTGGACAGCCGAAGTCGAAAGTCCCAAATACTTTTTTAAATTTTTATATGACACCTCGCAAGAGTGCCCCTGTCTCTACGGAGCAGAGGATTAGATATTATGTGTATTAAATATGTACTGGCGCAGAGGGGATCAACGCTGCTAGCTCCTTCGAGCAGGCTCCATTTTAATATCTGTAGAACACATTCAACATATCTACATTGCTTCTGTGAATTAGAGATGGAAATTTGTCTCTTAACAATGGATTGTCAATCAGACGAAACGCTCTCCTTCTCACAGAATCAAGCAGGTTTATCTTGTTTTTGCATAACAGCATCTGGGACATTTTCTGCTAGTAGTGTCAGTGTATTATTGTAAGTTGTTTGGTGTTTTTGTCTGTGGCCAGGAGTTGCTACAATATCTACAAGTTTCAAATACATACGTCGTATAATAAATTTTCTTACGTGACGACGGCTCTAAACAATTGATTTTGTCCGGTTGCAGGACTACCAGCAAGAGTTCCGCAAGACTCAGGGCAACTGGGTTTCCCGGAGGGAGCGCGAGGACCTGCTGAAGGGTGCGGGCGGTGGGAACTCCAACGACGCGGCCAGCGGGCTCTCCAGGAGGGACCAGTACGTCAAGGAGGGGGCCCATCTTCATAGGTCAGTCAGACTACACCTTATTTGCTATTGCTTAAATTGCTTTTAATGGCAACACAAACGTGTTTCAAATGTAAAAGGATGTTACTTTGAAAAGGCACTATAGTCCAAGTTAATATACAGGGTCTGTCGCAAAAATACCGAGAAAAAAATTCCTGACTGCGCTAGAAGGGGTAGCGGGATGCGCCGAGTGGTGGGGATGGTAGGGGGGAGTCGTAGCTACCAAACGCGCTACCAAATCAGTCCTCTCCAAGCAACGCTAGAGCTAGCACAGTGATCCTCGCAAAGTGTGTTTTGTCGTCGCTTCGGAAAACAAGATGCAACATTTGCTGGAGCGGCGGGCAGCCATCAAATTCTGCGTTCGGCTGAAAAAACCGGTTTCGAGACCCTGGCCATGATTCGAGAAGCCTTCGGAGATGAAGCTATGTCACAGGCAAGGGTTTACGAGTGACACAAACAATTCCAAAACGGCCGGTAATCAATTGAAGACGATGTGCGCGTTGGACGATCGTTAACTTCCAAAACTGATGATAACGTCACGAAAGTGAGGGAAGTGTTGCAGTCTGAGTGTTCGTCCTTAAACCGTTGCTCGAAAGGATTCACCGCGTTCGAAAGGAGATCGCCAACACCTGGATTTTACATCACGACAATGCCCCCTCACACTCAACTCTTCTCGTCCAGGAGTTCCTCGCTAAGCATAGCGTGGCGGCATTGCCGCAACCGCCGTACAGTCCCGACTTCTTTTTGTTTTTGCGCCACCGGACTTTTTGTTCCCCCGCATCAACCGAAGCCTAAAGGGATGCCATTTGGAGACATTGGATGGGGTGAAAACCGCTTCGACGCAGTGCCTTAAGGGGGTTCCGTCTTCTGCTTTTCAGGGTACCTTCCAAGATTGGAAGAAATGCTACCAAAAGTGTATTGACGCCCAAGGGGCGTATTTTGAAGAATATTAATTATTTGTACGTTTATTGGCAATAAATTGTCTGAAAAAATATTTTTCTCGATACTTTTGCGACAGACCATGTCTGTATATCACTTTATGATAGACGGTGTTCAGAAATTAGTGGTACTTTCCGTAATTCTAATTTTTATTTTTTAGATTTAATTGATTAGATTCATTGTCCTCATCGAGAATGGGTTTTAACCTTCAATTAATTAATTTATTTATTTTTAAATACCGTACAAGAGTCAAGGAAGGGAAGGAGATGGAGTAGAGAAAGGTTGATAGGTAGCTGGCTATTCAGATGTGGTTGCCAAATACGGCTACAGCCATTTCAAGCAACGTTTCAATTCTAAAGCGTGGTCTTTCACCAGCGCTATCTACCAGTCTGGATGGACATTTGAAAATCAGTATTTTCCTTCCTCAGTTCCCACCACCTGGTGGATGAGCAGATCAACATCGCCATGGAGACCCGCGACCACCTCACCTCTCAGAGACACTCCTTCAAGAGACTCCAGACCAGGTTCAACGATATGTCCAACAGGTAACAACACACACACACATATCCCAAAAAACCATCAACACAGCATCCCCAAAGATTACATATGGAAAATGGAAATTATTTCACTCTGGGCCTCCTCTGGGAGTTTATTACCCTGTATTTTTTTGTACTTAATGGTTAATCGAAGCGAATGCTTATTTTGCTTAACCACTTGTGTGTCAACGATACCGGAGCGGCATTCTCTAGCAATGCATTCGACATCGATTTTATAATATTTTGAACCCTAAATGCTGGGCTAGCATACTAAAATATATTTTATTCGTCTGGCAAGGAAATAATATATCTTAATATCTTTCTATCTTTTCCATTTCAAGATGTCCAAACACATTTATTTTATCAATGAAAAACGATTAAAACAACAATTTTCATTGCAATATTACTATATTTATTTAGATAATTTTATTTTAATTATGAAGAACACTTATTTAGTTTTATAAAAATATAATAAAACCATAAAAATTTCTTTCAATTTCTTTATTTAACCTTTTATATAAAATTTGGGAGAAAAGAATCATTTCTCTGAATATAAGTAGCTATTCTGGGGAAACCGCTTATGCTATATGTAAACAACTTTGATAAATACATAAACACATTTATCTAGTAAGACAGTACAATTTACAAAAACATCATTCTGTAAAACAACAGTGAGTAATTACGAAATTACCGTCAGCTAGCACATACCGCACCATTTTGGCGGGAACGTGGCACACCAGGGGTTATTTATTTATTCATTTACATAATAATACATCTTTTTGAAGAATTATAACATTTTAAATATGATAAATAAGAAAGATAAAAAATGTACAACAGTTAACAAATACAGGAAACAATAAATATAAATTATAAAAATCGAAATAAAAATTGTAAAATTGTTGTCAACGATAATTTATAAACTAGGTAGAAATTGCCCGTTCCATTCGGCATTTGAAGTTTGCCAAATTAAAATTTTTGTCAAATATATCTATATCGTTTAAATATTCGTTACCAAGACTGTGTAAACTTTGTATTGGGGAATGTAAACCATAGTTGGAATGAGATATAAACTGTTAATGTTTGTCTAGTCGTCGTTTAAGTATGCGCAGATAGATTAAATGGGTTAATTACAATACTGCTTTGCAAATAAGTATAGTTGGACTTTATCGCATAGGCCGACTCGCCATGAAAATAAATTTGCTTGAAAAGCAACCCTGTACTATACATCCGTTTATTTATGTTTTCAGATTTCCCGCCATCCACAGTCTAATCCACAGAATCAACTCGAGGAAAAAGCGAGATTCCCTTATCATCGGAATATTGGTCGGCGTTTGCACCTTCCTCATGCTCCTCTACGCGTTCAACTGAGAGGAAATTATACATTTAAGAATGACTGAGGGAAAGCGGTATTACACAAATTGCTACTCGTGTGTTTTATACCCAACTGTGAGACTGTTGTCGCAAGCTATCAGGTAGCTGTCTGTGCACTTAATAGCTGCATGACATGTATTTATGTACAGTGAAACTCGCTTAAGAAGTTTGGTTTTTTCGGTCCCTATGACTGAATTTGAAAAATGGACCAATCTATGGTCCCTTGGAAAACTTCTCAAAAGGGTTTCATTGTATTTCATAGTTTTTCAAGTCAAAATATGAAGCTTTATGTTTGCAAATGGTCGCCAACAACACAAACAGGGGTATCTCATATTTAGCAACTTTCCAAAAGAGTCATAAAACTGCTTTTTTTCCGGATTTTTATACATTTTGTTACATGTTTCGCTAATGGGGAATTAGTTACGCCCTTTTTTTTACCCCATTAGCGAAACGTGTAATAAAATGTATAAGAAAGGCCGTGTTTTTGTTCATCTGGAAAGTTATCTAAATATGAGATACTCCTATTTGTATTGTGGGTGACGAAATGTGAACTCTTATATGAATTTATTTAAAATATACATTCGTCACGTTAGGTTAACTTTTGGTAAAATCCACTGAAAGTTAAACACATAGAAGTGCATTGTGGGCGGGTTCGTGTGCTCGAAGTAAGCTCAATTTTTTCTTACTTATGATGAAAATTAGCAAACATTTTTAAATATCGAAATTCTTTCTTGAGCAGATAATTCATCTCTTTGACCTGTCTGAGGCCTAGGAGACAAAAGGTCTTATGTATTGGGAGTATGCATTAATTTGTGCGTTTTTTTTTCTAAAATTAAGGCTTTATTGTGAAAAAATGGTTATACATTCAATGTTCAAAGTATTATCTACAACATTTGTCCATTTTTCCGGCAGTTTGTGGATTCCATCCCTAAAGAACTTCTCCGGCTTGGCGGCCAAGAACGAATCGAGCCAATTTTTGATAACCTGTTCCGAAGTGAAGCGTATTCCGGTGAGGGCATTCTGCATTGATCTGAACAAGTAGTAATCAGAAGGGGCCATGTCTGGGCTATAAGGCGGGTGAGGTAGAACTTCCCACCCACTGTTTTCCAAATAGTTTTTAACCGGTCTTGCAACATGTGGCCGAGCGTTGTCATGATGAAGAATTATGAATTCGTGTCTAGTCGCATATTCTGGTCATTTTTCCGCGATCGCTCTCTTCAAACGAATCAATTGTGTTCGGTAGAGGTCCCCTTTGATCGTCTGACCCGATTTCAACAGTTCATAATACAACACACCCTTGTGATCCCACCAAATACAGAGCATTACCTTGGCGCCATGGATATTCGGCTTTGCCGTGGATGTTGATGGTTGGCCGGTCTTCACATACGATTTCTTGCGCTTGGGGTTATCGTAATGAATCCATTTTTCATCACCAGTGACAATCCGATACAAAAATGATTTCTTTTTGTGGAGTTCAAGCAACATTTCCGACATGCAGAATCGGCGTTCGACGTCTTTTGGCTTCAATTCATACGGCACCCAATTTCCAAGCTTTTTGATGAATCCCAATGCTTTTAAACGTCTGGAAATGGTTGCTTGATCAATTCCCAATGATTTTGCAAGTTCTTCTTGCGTTTGGCACGCATCTTCATCGAGCAATGCCTCCAATTCTTCATCTTCAAACTTTTTTGGCTGTCCGGGTCGTTCTTCATCTTCTAAGTCGAAATTGCCACTTTTAAACCGTGCAAACCACTTCTGGCACGTTCGATCAGCTAGAGCATGGTCACCATAAACCTTCACTAAAATACGATGACTTTCGGTAGCACTTTTCTTCATGTTAAAGTAATGAAGAAGAACTCCCCGCAAAAACACTTTATCTGGCACAAAGTTCGACATTTTCAAATGAATAGAAAAAATTGTTGTTTACGCTTCAACCAAATGACATATACTGAAAAAGATGCGCAATGACAGTAGCTTTCAAATGAATATAGTCACGGATGAACACGACGCGAAATAGTACTAGTAACGCCCTCTCTTAGAAAACCGCACGAATTAATGCATACTCCCAATAAATTAGCGACATTGTTTTTTTTTCAAATCGGTAAGGATTACACTTATAACACTATTATTTTTCTGTTGTAAAATGTAATTAAACTAAAATAAATTGGGTCGTGAAAGAAAGGTTATGAATACAATAAATATTAGTATTATTATATTTAAATCTGTAAAAATATACTGATTTCTTACTGTTTTATTGAAATCGATAAACTTCAAATAGTGTTGACGGTTATTGTTGCAAATTACCCCAATTAATATTACATATGTATTTGCAAAAAAAAAAGATCGTAAAAGTTTTAAAAAATATAGTTTTGTGGTGATTTTACAAAACTATACAATGCTGTATAATTTTTTTATTATTAGTAATAATGTATGTATGTATACCGGGGTTCGAGAATATCATGATATTTACATTCATAATATATATGTCAAAATATCCGATGTATGTATGTATATATATCGATATACAGGGCTATTCAAAATGATGGACTCATTTTCATACCTCTAAATTTCCTGAATTATGCTTTATATGTGAATATTATAAATAGCAATTGAAAGAGGAGGTCCAAAAATTTCGAATCCCACCGCTAGAGTGCTCGCACCGCCAATCAGCTATTTTGTGTCAGTTGTGAGTAAAATAGTTACTATGCGTCACAAGATTTTCTAAATTCGTGAGTTCTGTAAAACTGAGTCGGCAACTGTAGTGCAGCTTTCCTTTCATCTTCATTTGAACATTGAACCTCCAACTAGAGAGAGCATTTGTCGTTGTTATAACCAATTTGAGCAAACTGGGTGTAAACGTACATCAAAAAGTGATATTTATTTTCTAAACGGAAATAGATAGACGTTACATATATAGTTTAATCAAGGACGAAAAGTATCTCTCTAGAGTTGCTGTTGCTGCATGACCAGTTAATAATTGCTCCCAAAGAGATACAAAGTTTTTTTTTTCTCTAATGGCCAACAGTTGTCATCAATGGTCGGAGAGTTCCACCATACCAAGGGCAATGTATTTTGAAAATAAATTCCAAACATACAACAACGCAACTCCGACGGTGCTCGGGAAATCCCACGAAAGGGAAACACGGAGAAACGCGAAAATATCCCGTAAAAACAAAGACATCTACTAAAATATAAATATCGCTGATAGCATCGGCAATAAATCTTACGATATATCGTGATACATATCCATCGAACTCTGCATAAATGTGACATGGGTCAATGACCACATGCGAAAGGGGTACCAACATTAACACACAAACCTATATTTTTACTTAAATATACCTGCCCCAGGTTCTTTACTACTTCCCGTACTACTTACTATTTTATGTAGGCGTTTTAATACATTTCAGTTCTTACCCGAAATAGAAATCTTATTTAGTTCCTACTTACACAATAAATAATCAGATTGTGTACAGTTTGACACGGTTGACCTTGCAATCGGTGGCATTGTAAAGTATGGATTTAAAAATAACTTTTTCGTTAGTTTCTCCTTTAGCTGCCTATAGATTTAACAGTGTAAAGCTTAACATAGATTGCTTTGGACTGCGACAACTGTCTCAATGGTGGGGACATAACATATAAGAACACAAAAATTAATATTATACATACATACATATAACGAATATAATTATATTATATAATTGCATTATATAATTTATTTATAAGACCTGCAAAAAATATGTATAGTCGATGCGAATCTACCTCTGTATGGAAAGGGATCGAAATGATAATCTAGTCTCCTTCAACGGAAGCAATCTTCCCAACAAGCCTTGCATTGCCACGCTTGGCGTAAATTTAATTGACCTGCTCGGGCCAGAGTAAAGTTAGTCTCTCAGAAGCCGGGCGAACTGTACAGGGCTCTCAGATACTTTAATAGTACACAACTGCTGACCCTGTATAAATCGCAAGTGTGCCCCACCCACCGTTGAATTTGGTAGCTACCTCTCGTCTGTAGCCCTAAAATACCTGAAAAAACCCTTGACTTTGTGCAGAAACGCGCGGTCCGTTTAATAGATTCCCGTATCTTAACAAACGGATTGCAATCTTTAGAGCACAGCCATCGGGTGGGAATGCTATCCTTGTTCTACCGGTATTTAAATGAAAGATTCTCTGAAGAACTGGCGTCATCGATCCCTTCGGCACCGGTCTGTAGTCGGGTCGTTTCCACGACTCGTTCTCGAGTTCAACAGCCTGGCTGTGTAACGATTTGGCGGCCTCTGTTTCCTACCTCCTACAACATGGGTCTCTTCAAGATCCTTGTCCTCTTCTTCCTCTCCTCAAAAAGACCCTCCGAAAAGCATTCTCAAAGATGACATATAGGCCCCGAGGGAAATTATTTTCAGAGTTAATTTCATATTTCAGCATTTATGGACCGGTCAGTGGCTGAGTTGGCATCGCGTTTGGGTCTCACCCAGGCGTCGTGGGTTCAATTCCTCGGCTGGCTAAGTCCTCCATTACGACCCAAGCAACATCTTCCGCTTACTGTGATGGTAGTAGGAGATTTTCAAATATTGTCAGGTTATTCGTAACCAGGGAATATTTGTCTTTCTTTTAAAAATAAAAAATAAATAAATAAAATATTTTTTCACAAAATAAATGCTGAAAAAATATGTGGCATATATGTCCATGACTCTATTTGCACCATGTGCAAAAAATAATATCGCATACAAAATTAAAGTATACGATTTGACAAATATTAAGTCACAGTTTCTCATGCAACAAAATTTAACACTAGCGCCATTTTTCAGATGGAGTGGCGATACTTTGAACTAATTTTTCAAGGCAATTTTTAACTCTACAATAGTTAGTTTTATGTAAATATGCTCGATGCATACCCTTCTCTTTTTATTTGCAAAATAATGCAAATGTCCATCTCTTTCGTTTCTCATACAATGATGGATTCGCAGCGACAATACAATTGATTTAAAACGCACTAAAGAAAATCAAATGAAATCTTTTGTATTGGGAAGACTATCTATTTATTATATGTAATGATTTTGAAAAATTAATTATTATAAAACATTAATAAATTAACATGTAAAACATAAAAAAAGTCCTAATTTTTTTTTAACACATTTTTTGTTGTGCAATATGTTCTTATCATTTTTTTCTGCGGGTTTTGGGAACACATTTTGAGCACAAAAAAAAATATTTTAAAGGCTTTTTTTAAAATTCTGAATGAACACATCTCGAATTGAATTGAATGTGCAAGGTGACTGGTACACAATGTGAAATATAAAGCATTAAATTTGAGGAGACCACTAGAGATAAACCAAGGAGTGTCTCAAATTGAATATTTACTAAGTAAACAATATAAAAAGGGTTCTAGGAAAATTCAACGACCACAATTCACAGCGGGAAAACTTATTATCTGCCGGTGCCGTGTGGAAGGCACAGAGCAAATAATGCATTGAGATGCCCTAACACGCAAGTGGAGGAAAAAAAAAAAAAAAAAAACAAAATAAGGCGGGCGAGCTAGGCGTTCTGCCAATTTAAGTAAATAAGTAAAAGAAAGTTCGACTTGTTTACAAAAACTGCAAATTTTTAGTAGTTAGTTTTTTTATAATTTGCTACCTCAGTCAAAATCACGCGAAACAAACGCGGACGGCAGTGAACTAGGCTGGTGTCACGTGACCTTTGCCTCCAGCTATCGAAATAATACATTGAGCAAGTCTATTCATTCTGACATCAGTGGTGGACGGTCTTTTTAAGGAGAGGAAGTTCTCAGAATGAAAAATGTATGGGGGGTGGGTAGGAATTTGGGGGTCAGTGTGTCCAGGAGTGACGGACGTATTTATCCATCCCTCCCACTGCGGTGCAAGGCGATAGGTCGAGAGACTCCAACTAGAGATGTTAAGTGATCTTCCTCAATCGGCCTCTCCTGATCCAGCCCACCTCGCACTTGTGGTGACGCATCTGCCACCAACACCCGGACAAACCTCACCCCATGAACCCGAGTACCCCTGCTAAGTCACTAAACGTAGCTAAATGTATTTATTATTTATTAATGCCTTTTTACGATAAGTAAAAAAGTCATTTCCTAACCTTGAATGAATGAATTGTGGTTTGTGAATTGCGGGCGGTGAATTTACCGGATACCAAGTGTTCAGCGATGAACCCAGACTCAAATACGCTCAGCTAATGTGCCCCTGAGCTTTTATGATGTCGCCTATTTAACATTTTTTATTATACCACGTGTTTTGCACCGTCCCGTTTCCGCGGCATTGGACAGAGTATGGGACGGTTCATATCACGTTGTACGAGCGTGCCGGCAATAGGTTCTGTCATACATGTGAAAGAAATACAGATGTTTTGTTTTTATTTTAATTTTTTACTCCAAATAAGCTCAGAAATCAATACATTCTGATACACCCTGCAGAGATTTTTTTTTTCAAATAAATCATATCAATTCACTAAGTTTTCATTGCTTTTATTTTAGCTAACTTTGCCCGAGTTTTAACACTTTTTTTTTTCTTATTAAAATTAATTAAAAAATATGAGACAATGTGTCTTATTTTATGACAGAAAAGTAGAAAAATTCAAAGTTATGTTCATGTTAATAAAAAGTAGTCGCATTGATCTAAAAATTAGACGAAATTTTGACAGAAAAACCTTTGTAAATTTTACAATTCCAGAGCAGCAGTGGGCTTTTCTACTGTAGATATAATGAATATCGACTGTCCCAATGAACAATATTGGATGCTGCTTAAAATCTCGTGTCTATATGTCACAAGTTTCGTTTCTACGATTTTATTTTTGAGGGCAAGAAAAATGTTGATTTGATATTTTGCATAAACCTGTTATTTCATGGGAATTTTTTTTTTGCAAAATTATCAATATGCACATACATTGCGATTTATGAATTAAAATCATTAATTGATTAATTTAAAGGTATTTCAATATACATGTTTTTAAATGTACCAGTATATTTTTCAGTCCCGGTGAAGATTCAGCAGAATCGAAACTAGTTGACATATATACAAAATAAAAGTGGATTCATACAAAGTGTATTTCTTGTAATTCATCATGTTAATCCACAAAGTGTTTGATTATTATGAAAATCATTAATTGATTATTTAGTTTTTTTTTTAGTCACCTTACACAGAATTAATTTATATTTCCGTAATTAAATTTCATACTTTGTGAACTGTACACATAAAGCCGCGTCTCTTGCGAATGTTTTTTTAAAACATTAACACAAAAAAAAACAAAACAATTGGGCGTTTCCGTACACATTTGTATGTGCATACACACCATGTTTTGCCTTCCATCACCGATGGAAAACATTCCCCTCTCGGGCGAAGGGTTGTTTTTCATCTTTTAATGATTACCGCACGGTGCGTGTATGTTCGATGATACTTCATCAGTCACAACATAAATCGGACAATTTTTTTAGGTTATGTGTACTGAGAGGGATTATAATATATTATTATAAGAAGTTGGCTTATGTATCAGTAATAATAATAATGTATTTAACTTTTATGTATTCTCCTATTTTGTGTGCTATTTCTAATAGCATTACAGCCCTCATATTATCAACTTTTTAATGGACACATTGTGATAAACACATTCATATAATATTAAACAGTGGTTTACACAAGATATTTCTTATTAATTTTACATATTTTATTCTAACCTATAAAAATACGTAGCACTTTCAAACGATTATTCTAGAAGTCATCTTGTCGTCTACATAAAACGTTTTAGCAGGAGACAGAATGTGTATGAAAACAAAAGTTATTATTTATAGTTTTTTGTGTAATGTTTCGAAAAAACGTCCGCAGGAGATGCGGCTTTACGCACGTGGTGACTGGATAATTCAACACACGTGAGAATCGGCACACTTAAAAAAAAAGTAGACCGAAAACCTAATCTAACCTAACCTGATTAATTAAATAGGTAATTTTTTAAATTATATATTTGTTTGGTTAGGTTAAATTAGATTTTGGGTAACTTTTTTTTTGGTACTTTTAATCGCTTTTAAAGAGTGTGCCGATTCGTGCATGTGTTGAATTGCCATGGAACCAACACACACACACCCGCAATGTCTAATCATAACCGTGTTGCTCGAAGTTATTAGGTAGATTTGTCACTTTACCATTTTTTTCTGTAGGGAGTATAACATGCAAGTGTAGCTCGTGCAATTAGAATCGACTCAAACTTAGGATAGTGTGTATCGGTGCATATGCATACACTTCCGACAGCGATGTCCTTTTGTTGTGAAACATCACTGAGAAACAGCATTTGGTCTTTCTTATTGTTTCTTATGAAGAAAGGGACGCAATGCAATATAATATGTATTCGAAAAGTTTTCCAGTGTGATTATATAAAAAAAAAAAAAAATTCAATTTCATTGAAATTTCTTTTATGAAGTCAAATACATGACAAGTTTGAAGCGTGCTGTATGCTACCAATGCACTTGTGTGAGTACCATGTTCAACTCAACTCTGATTGCTACCTGTAACAAACAATGCTTTATAAAATATATTAGCTTTTTTTACTCCAGTATTATCGGAGTATAGATTTTTTTTTTTTTTTCTATGTAATGTTTTTTGTTTAATCCAAAAATAAATAGTATGTATTTATGTAGGTACTTGACAAAATCTAATTTTTTTACCCTAAGATAGATTTATGAACTATTTTGTTGGATAGCAAAAAAAATTTAAAAAAAATGGAATAAAACACTGATTAAAAAAATACTGTATTTTTATTTAAGTAATGATGTTTATATCTATGAAAAATAAAGAATAATAATTATACATTATGCATTATTTAAAAATATGTTAACAAAATAGTGCATCCATTAAAATTATAGTACAGTACAGTTCTGCAGTGGCGGATCATGGCCCATCCTCAGCGGCAGTTAAATCGAATATTAAGGGGGAGAGGGATTATTTATCAATTCGAAATAATGATAATATTATTAGGGAAAAACACTTATTTTATATTATTAAAATTTACATAGAATCACATCAGAAATATACACTTTTTCCGACCATCCTATCTATGTATGCTTTACAAAATATTAAAATAATTTCAAAAAGTGGATAAAAATAATTGCAATCCTGATAAAACAGGAAACATATGATATGAGACTTGATATTTTCTATAATTATTTTTTTGTAATTAAGAGGAACGGCTGCATGCGCCCTGTTTGAGGCCAAAATACTCAAATGATCTTTTTATTCGCCAAAAGGTGAAGCAAATATCTAGTACGGATTAGAAGTATTTTAAAACTTACAAAGGTTATTAATAAAGAAATCAAATTTTCGCAATTTCAGAGGCAACATTAGCAATTATTTGGGGGCTATATAAAGGTGATTTAAAAAAAAAAAGTTTTACCCCATCTATGAAAATATAATGAAATATAAAATTTTTAATATACAAAAAAAAATAACAATTATTTTTATAAACAATAATTATTAGCCTGAAACACTCATCCAAATTGAAAAACCTTCCGAGCAAAGATAAATGTCGCCGGCAGGACTCGAACTTGCACCCTTCTAATATCCGGTCAGATGCTCTACCATTGAGCTACGTCGGCTTATCGCAAACCAAGTTAATCAATATATACTAGTGTTTCATTCAATAAGGGTTAGAAGGGTGCAAGTTCGAGTCCTGCCGGCGACATTTATCTTTGCTCGGAAGGTTTTTTCAATTTGGATGAGTGTTTCAGGCTAATAATTATTGTTTATAAAAATAATTGTTACCCTTTGCGCTATGCACAAAAATCTTGTCTTAAAAACTTTAGTTTACCAATTAACAAAAAAAAATGTTAAATGGACTTAAATTTAAATTAAAAATGACCAAATGTTTGCCGTACATAATTTAAAATATCGAACCGAACAAATGTATTTTTTTTAAAGATATTTTATTTTTTATTTTATTTTATACATAGCAAATATGACTAATAATTTTCAAATTTGCCTCTAAAATCACGAACAATTGATTTCTTTATTGGCCCACATTTCACTATTTAAAACAAAAATAAATAAAATATTTCTAATCCGTACTAATTTTTTATTTTTTATTAATAAATTGTCCTTTTAGTTTCCTTTTTTCAAATTTAATACCTCCCTAATTGAGAAATTCTCGTGTTTAGGGAGGGAGTACTAATATTTATTGTTCACATTTAATAATTTCAACAGTACTACCATGAACTTGATGTTCTGGTGTCTATACACTAATTTAAAAAATAAAATAAAATAAAAGGAAATTTTTAGAAATACAATATATTTATATAATGTATGTATATAAACATATATACATTTTTTCCAAGTGAGCTTATAATATACACTTAAAATTAGTTTCTTGTAAAATGTATTTTAAGTTTATCTTTGGGAAGTTCGATAAAACATTACATGGCAGAATATGTGTAATGGTGTTGAGCTGTTGTTGTATTGAGTTTAGGGATTTTTATTTGTCCTGTGGTTCTCGGCCTGGTGCTCAATGACTCTAATTTTAGATTTTCTTTATGGATTTGAAGTAATGATTTTCTTCGGTATATTAAATCTAATACTTTAAATTTAAATTCGTTGAATAACTCACAGGTAGAAAAATAAGGTGGTTTTTTTAGAATTATTTTAATCAGTCTTCTTTGGACTATTTCCAACGGGGCTAAGTTAGTTTTATACGCTCCTCCCCAGCCTATTATTCCATATTGTAGAATTGATTGAGCTAAAGCATAGTAAACCTTCAGTAGCACAGATTTTGGTAAAATATTTCTTAGTTTGAGGAATATATAGTATAGTTTTCGAATTCGTTTAATATTTTGCGCAATATGTTGTGTCCATTTTATGTGTTGATCTATTGTTATTCCCAAATATTTTATATGATTATTTTTTGTCAATGTAGAGCATTTGGGTGAATTGCAGTTATCAGGATAATTTTTACAAAAGCTATGTATAATAATTTTGGAATTTGTTGAATGAATTATTATACCTTTCATTTCTTTTAAATATCATTCAGTTTGGGTGGGCATTTTGGACCTTAATCCAAAACAAAGTTTTGTATAAAACAGGCCACGCAGCTGTTCCTCTTAATGGAAGGCATTTGACTATAATAAATTTAATTTTAATACATTATGAATAAGACATTTACAAGTTTGATGCCAGTTTATTGCATCACTAATGATTTTAAACAATACTTTTAAAATGCGTAGGTAATACACGCATGTTTGACGTAACGTCTTCTTATTATCGTTATCATATCTGTCGATACAAACAATGAAATAAATACTACATTTCGCACCAAATTTCAATACATTTGAGAAGCCCTCAGCGGTGGAAGCAAAAGTCTATGGCTCTTCTGTTTTATTGAGTATATTATCGAAAAATGTTTGAGAAGTTTTGTAATCCGCATTAAAAAAAACATTAAAACTAGTGTTTATGAAAACAATAAAACTGCAACCTATTAATTTTTTTTTGGAAATATTCTTAGCATTTTAAAGAAAAACCACGAGGATATTCAACATTTTTAAATATTTTAGGACAAATAAAAAGGTCACATTTCAGATTTGATTTTGATTAAGGCTAAGCCTATGTACATTTAAAAAAAACATGTAACAAATATTTTTCGAATTAATAAATAATCCCTCTCCAACATCCCACCCTTAAAGGGTGTTAAAAATATAACATAAGTTTTGTTTTCTCTTCTTATATGCAGTGTATTGGTTCACTGGACAAACACTCTTTAAAGAAAACCGTCACTGTTGAGTAATGAGTACACTTAAATTTAAAAATTAAATTTTATAAACACTTATGGACGATCTAAAGCTACACGTAGATTCACAACTCAAAATAACCTCCATCGCAGGGTAAACATGGCTAAGACAGAAGAGTACTCTCAGTATAGCCCTGGTGAAAGTATTCTCCCTTCACATAGTATCCTCAAAGATGACATGTGTGGAGTTAGTATAAAAATAAAATTTTAAATCAAAATTATAAGATTTTGTGCTCCTAAAGCCTCGTAAATTTAAATCACAATTTTATCAGACCGAAGTAAGTACGTCGCATTCCTTACTTATTATATTTAATATTAAAAAAAATAAATCACAATCCAATATTTTTTTAAGACTTTCGTTTGATTTAGCCACTATTCTTGCCAATGTCAGCGTAAGCTGTTTTAACGGCCCTAGCCAAGACATTCAAAGCCATTTTTAAACAGTGGTTAGGCCGCTTATATGATCTTACTTACCCCCACTCATTTAAATTTTTATGGTGCCTAAAATGATTTATTACTGGTAAAACCAATTTATTGAGAAAACAATTGTGATAATAGATTCTCCATTTTGTGAGGTACCTACAGTTGAAATCAGTTTTCACCCTCATTAAATGGCAATGTTTTCTTAACTAACCATCACGCCGTTTCTCCGCAGGGGTAGGCAGAGAGGACGGACCGCCAAACAACTCGATCTTGGCATACACTTCTTGCTTCATTCACTTTCATACAACGTCTCATACATTCTCTTCTGTTATTCCGACTTCTGACATGGCCCGACTCCAGTATTTGATTCACTTCATCGTGCCATGTCTTCCTCGGACGTCCCCGGCTTCTTCTTCCATTCACATTCGCGTTATATATTCTCCTTACACTCCTCTCTTCGTTCATTCGCTCTACATGCCCAAACCATCTAAGCGTCCCTTTCTTAATCTTGCTCACTACGCTTACATCAGCCTCGCATTCTTTACAAATCTCAACATTTTCCACACAATCATACATGGTTTTACCACACATTCGCCTCAGAGATCCCATTTCTATAGCATTCAGTCAACTTTCCTCCTTCCAATCAACATTAATACACCAACAAGAAAATCAACAAGGAGAATAAAAGACATTTTTATATTAAAACCTATCACACAAATACGGGATATTTGTCTCCTTTACCGCCGATATCAAGAAATTACAATACTATTCACTGCTCTCTATAATGAAATAGATATTTTTATTAATACAGTTAATTAATTTTTAAAAAAGCTTTACCATTAATATCAAACTGATAATGTGATGATGCCCTTTATTAAGTGCCAAAACAGTGTGCCAACAACACAGGTGACAATAAGGAGTTAGTTTATACACCTACTTAAATGTTTTTGATCTTTCACTTGTTTGTCATTTGCTTTAGTATCATTTTTGCCAGATAATAATTTTTGTTTATTATACTTATTAATTATTATTACTTTTTAAAAATTCATGCATGTAAGTTTTGGGCATATTGCCTGTTTTATGTACTGAAATAATAATAATAAAAAAATAAAAAATAAAAAATAAATTCAATACATAAAAAAAATGATGTTATAAAGCGATGCACCTGTAAAAATCTATGACGTTTTACACAGGTGCACCAAGCATTATTCCGACATTATAAAATTATTGGTTTTATTTTACACAACCCATGGACAATCAAAATGTAACATTTTTCACTAGTAAGAAGTCCACTGGAATATGCCTCACCAATTTGAAATCCTCAATATAATGTGTGCATTGATAGTATAGAATAGATTCAAAAGACATTTATAAAATATCTCACCTACAAATTCAACAATAACTTTCAATGTACCTTTTCAATCTTTGCAACAAAGGCGAACAGTAGCTGATTTAACATTTCTACATAGAATTCAAAATAATAATATCGACTGTACCGATTCTGTCCCTAATTAATTTCAACATATCTTTGAGACGTACCCGCCATACAGCACTATTCCACACGCATAGCTACAAATTCGCCAATTCATTAATTTTCGGTTTCACTGGCCGCATTTCAAAAGGAGCATCTTGACAATTATATAAACTGCTCAATGCGCATACGTATGGCATCACTTCTATAATATGTAGATCACCACTTCTCACAACTACATACACTACACATGTCACCCAGTAAATACATATATAAATTAAATTAGGTAATTTTAAGTTTTGAAAATTGTTTCTCACTGTAACCAATGCACTGTTTTGTTATTTCTGAAATCTAAAGTGGTGATGCCACCGACTGCAAAGTTAAGGGTGTCAATCTGTATCTTCTACTGTTATAATTATATACGAGATATAAAACTACTTAACTAGTTTTTTACTGCCTTTTTACATTGACAATAGAAACAAGTGACACTGGTCATGAACCATAATTAATATAAAATTGCACACACAACGTGTGTTGCTAATATCGTTCACCCATACTACTGCAAATCACATCTATGTACAACGGCGCCGCGCCTTTGTTTCTACCTACACACTAAATGCAAAACTTTCAATGAATAGCCGCTTTGGTAGTTTGCGCAGTTTGGTCATAGCTCGGTACGCTTCAATGTCATATCTTTATTTACAAAACATTTTAGTTCTTTCGAGGTTTAAGTTTTATGCACATGTTCAAGGCTTTTTCAGGTGTCCTTTTCACGTGGTCCTTTCCTATGTCCATTTTGGATGTCCCTTTCGGATGCACCTTTTGGATGTCCCTTTCGGGAGTTCCGAACAAATGTCCCTTTCGAATGTCTCTTTCGGATGTTCCATTCGGATGTTCCATTCGGATGTCCCTTTCCGATGTCCCTTTCGAATGTTCCTTTCGAATGTCCCTTTCGGATGTCCCTTTCGGATGTCCCTCTGAGCTGTCCTTTTCGGGTGTAATTTTCGCACATTTGTTCAAGTTCTTGTGTGCCTTGAGCGTGGAGTTTTGCGTGAAGCCCTTGTGGCACCGGCGGCACACGAAGGGCTTCTCGCCGGTGTGGGTGCGGTTGTGCTTGCTGAGGTCCGACTTGCTGAGGAAGGCCTTCTCGCACACGGGGCAGTGCATCATCTTGGAGGAGTCGTGCGAGCGCCGGTGCAGGAAGAGTGAGTGGCGCGAGGGGCAGTTTCTGCCACATTTCTGCCAAGGAAAATACACACATATTAATTAGTACTGGGAGTTAATGACAATGCGAAATAACGCCCAGTCGGCGATTGTCAACTACTTTGAATATGTTTCCATGTTAAAAAAGAACATTGAAGAAAAGTGAACTAACCTAACCTATTGTTCACACCAGTTCATCGGTCACCTACTTATGCCTGCGATTATATGCATCTCCCTTGCCCCCTTCCCCCCTTGTTTGACCTTCCGCCGCCAGTACAATTGAAAACGCCGCCGAGAACATATGTTCCGTACAATTATAATCGCTGACGATCGATAACACAAGTTGCATACAATTATAATATCTAGTGAAACAGGTGAAGACACAATTGAATTATCCACAGTGAATGGTGAAATCGGTGAGTCCCGTTTTTTTACCGTTTCCTTCTATCTTTTTGTTCCTCAATCCTATGCCATAGTCGCTTTTACAGTCCTTTTACATACAATTCGCAACCGCAAAACGATCCTGATTATTACGATCAGGATTGGAACCGCACGCACCCCTCACCAATCATGTTCCATTTTTTCAGTGTTTGGTTTTAACCGGTTACCAGTTTACTAAATATTTTCATTTTAAAAACAATCTAAATTCTTCTCCTCTTCTTAGAATGGTGAAGGAGAGTTGGTAGAGCTCAATGTAGGATTTTTTTCTCGATATTGATTAATTTATCAATCATCGGTGGTGCTCGGGACAAGGATAAACAAGAGTCAACATCTTGTTTATCCCACCGATGTTGCTTAGTTATCGATATATTGACTGCCTCCTTGGTTGAGTGGTTACGATCCTCCGCTAGGAATCCGAAGGTCGCGGATTCAAATCGCGGCGTGCGCAAGTTAATTTTATTTATTTTTTCTTCCAAAGATGTAAAATAACTTTGTGGAGTCATATTTATTAAATTAATAACAATTAATTTGTTTAAAACCACTGTATTTAATATTTAAATATCTATATTTTTCAGAAGCAAAGCTCCCCTCGTCAGGATAAACAATATGTAGATATTTACATATTAAATTCAGTGGTTTTGAACAAAGTAATCATTATTAATTGTTTTTGTGTTTAATTCGTAGACCATTTAATTTTTTGAAAAATTTAATGTTAATCAAATTTAATAATGTTTATTATTAAGTTCTGCAAGTATTTTTTAGTTTTTATTATTGTGACAGATGTTTCGGCGTTTAAGGCCATTTTCAAACTGTCTATAATAATAACTGTAATAATAACATTATTAAAATTGATTTACATTAAATTACAAAAAAAAAAATATTGTTATTAATTTAATAAATTTTATTTGATTAATTTGTGTTATTTCACAATTTCTTCATAAAAAATAATATATAGTATATTTGAGCACGTTCCAGAGTAGTATAGATACCTTCAGTTACGCCCTGGTGAAAGACCATTGACTTGAAATGGCTTTATTCATGTTTGGTGACCAGCTCTGAATAGCCCGGTACTTACCCACCTTCCTCTTCCTCATCTCGTTCCCCTCCCCACTACCTTCAGCCTCATAACATATCCCAATTGGGGATGCCATAGTCTCACTGGCTTCAGACGGTTGGGAATCTTATGCGGTACTAGAAGCGCTAACACCGGACCATAATGCGGACCCTGTAATCCACTCCTCTCCTTTGGCGTCCTGTACTTGCAAATATAACCCTGCCAAATGTCAGGCAAGAGATTACAATACTCAGGGAATACAAGGCACTGCAAAGGCAATAGCGCATCTGGATAGAAGAAAAGAGACTCCTCGGGCTTCATCACTCCAGAAGATAGATGGAAACTTGAATAGCAATCCATGTGAGAAATGCCCATCTCATACGTGATCCCACTGAGAGACAGCCTGGATTCTCACTGCCTTGTAAACTCTGCTACTCCATCATTAGGATAAGATACTCCCACATGATGCATAGTTGGGGCCTTAAAGAGTCAGCGATGTGTAAATACGGTGTGGTGCGTAGACTGGCTCGCAGACCTGGATGTCCCCCTCTGACCCCCACCCCATCATTCAAAAGAAAAAGAATCGATATGGGCATATTCTCGTCCCCTTATTCAGATGGTTCATTTCAAGCATAAGCATCAGTGATGCGCAACCACACAAAAACTTTGGAGAATTAAAAAAACTATTTTTTACCGTACCTGGCAATGGAAGTCCGCTTTTTCCTTTGTTGCTGAATTAACAGCTGGTGAGTCCAATTCCTGAAAGATTTAAAAAAAACATGTATTTTTTATAAAACTCTAGTTTGCCCGGAGCCGGTGGGACTATGGCTCCCACTAACGGGGAATGTTGTGAAGCAGAAGAAAAACTCCACATTCGTACATGCTTTTACCACACATACGCCTCAGGGATCTCATTTCTACAATATTCATCTTCTTGCAATATCCTGATCAGCCATTTCTCATGGACATACTTCCCAAATACACAAACTAATCCACCTGCTCCAAGTATTCATCATTATTATTGTACTATATTCCACAATATTATTGTCTCTCTCTATTATCTCTTTCGAACACCATGACTTTGGACTTACTTAAATATCAGGTTGGGGAAAAAGTTATTTCGTATTTCGCACCCTTTTTTTTCAACTAAGCATATCTCATTAATTATTGTTCGCATCGGATCGTACGATACGACGTTGTAAAGGTGTGAGTGTATACTACAAACACTTCTTTGACAGTATTGCGCTTGGTCGTTTCAGACGTGAACTATTGTGCGTCGAGTATGGACGTCTCAAAGAAATTCGGCGTATTTTACATTTTTACTACCTAAAAAGGAAAAATGCATCGAAAGGGTCCAAAAAAAATTGCAATGTATACGGGGCCGATACTCTTTCGGTTCGTGCTGCACAACAGTGGTTCGAGCGATTTCGTTCTGGTGTAGTGGAGGTGAATGACACACCACGCTCTGGCAGGCCTGTCGTCGAAAATGTCCATAAAATCATGGAAAATATCAAGATAGACCGTCATGTTAGCAATCGTAGCATCGTCCAGGAGCTGAATATCGATCGTAAAACCGTTTTGAACCATTTGCAGAAGGCTGGATTAAAAAAAAAAGCTCGATGATTGGGTGCCACACGAGCTGACGCAAAAAAACCTCATGGATCGAATTTCCACCTGCGAATCTCTGCTGAATCGCAACAAAATCGACCCATTTTTGAAGCGATGATGAAAATGAAATGACTGGTGATGAAAAGTGGGTCCCTTACGACAATGTCAAGTGACAGAGATCGTGGTCGAAAGCCAACGAAGCGAATCAGACCGTGGCCAAGCCAGGACTGACAGCCAGGAAGGTGTTGCTATGTGTTTGGTGCGATTGGCAGGGAATACTCTACTGTGAGCTGCTCCCCTATGGTCAAAAGCTCAATTCTGCGCTCTACTGTGAACAACTCGACCGTTTGAAGCTGGCGATAGAACAGAAGTGGCCAGCATTGGTGAATAGAAGAGGAATCGTGTTTCATCAGGACAACGCCAGGCCGCACACATCTTTGATGACGCGCCAGAAGCTCTGGGAGCTCGGATGGGAAGTTCTTATGCATCCACCCTATAATCCGGACCTGGCACCAAGTGACTACCACCTGTTCCTGTCTATGGCCAACGCGCTTGGAGGTGCAAATTTGGGCTCAATAGATGCCTGTGAAAATTGGTTGTCCGAGTTTTTTGTCAATAGGGACAAGGGCTTCTACGAGAGGGGCATTATGAAGTTGGATTCTCGTTGGCAACAAGTTATCGAACAGAACGGCGCATATTTGACTTAAATCGGATGATTGTAACACTTTTTATAAAGCATTTAAATAAAGGGAAAAATACGAAATTACTTTTTCCCCAACCTGATATTAATCAACAATGTTCCGAAGGGGGTAATCCACTTACCACAAACGAGAGTTTTGTGTAATATCCAAGTTCTTTTTTTTACATTCCGCACTCTATAATTTAGGAAATCCTAGAAAAACCGTTTGGTAATGAAACAGCACTTAAAAAAATGTATATTCTGTTACTATTTCATAAGATATTAAATATTATTTATCAAATTCCGCCGAAATTTCTCTTCCCTCCCCTCGATGTGCGACTTTCTCGTTCGTGTCCGACTTCAAAATTTTTAAAAAATTTTCCTCTTCCCAAACAATCTGCAAGTGCACTCTCGTAAAAGATGCATTTTACTAGAAAGAGCTACAATGGTGTATCTCAATCTTGCCCGTTTTCACATTACATCTCTGTTTGTACATAATAAGATAAACCCTAGCAAGTAGTATTTGTACAGTGCCCTTGAGGTGATTTTTCACAAAAACGGCGCTATACAACTCATCCAAGTATTATTATTATCTCCTTTACCGTTTTGCACGATATTTATTGATTGACCGCTGGTCGAAGATGGGCGATGTCCAGTTAAAACGGTAATAACTAATATCTAATAACTGGAAAGGGTTAAAGGAATATGATATAATTTTAATTTTATTATTATTTAAAAAAACAAAATAGTTTATAAATATTAAAAAAAATAATAATTCCGTGAAAAGATTTTTTCTAGTGCCACTAACTATTAGACAAGTATACCCACGCACTGGCCTTGCCTATGTGGTATTTTTTGCTATGTGTACAATACACATAAATTTATATTCATGTAAATGAATTAAAAAATTACTTATTATTACCACACAGATATCAAACATGTTTCAAAAGCGAAGCTGTCTTCATCAGGAATATATAAAATACATATAGAATATATAAATACATGCATTCTATATATTCCTGATGAAGAAAGCATCGCTTTCGAAAGATGTTGATATCTGTGTATATTAATAAAGTAGTGATTACAAAGTAATTTTTTAATTCATTTATTAACACTTCCTCGACGGTGTCAAATTATAACGCGATCTATGGTGCGGGACTCCAAGTTTCCCCATACAAATTCGCAACAATATTGCTTTTCAAGCCAAAAATAATAATACAATATATCAACAGTTATTAAATATGGTTGATTATACTGCAAAATACATCTTAGGGTTATAAAATAATATTAAATATTAATACGTTAGGAGCAACAATGTTGGTTCAGGTAACCGAGTGTCTGGTACCGTAAGGGTACCGTTAATAATGACGCCACAAAGTGAATACCAATCTTTTGAAGAAATTATATTATGCATGTATTCAAATATATATAATTGAATATAAAAAAAATAAAAAAATGTGTATAACCTTTGTAGGTACCTGTGTTTATATAAATGTATGTATCGAAAAATTTATTAATAAATAAAATAAAAAAAATTAAATATAGGAGTCACAGTCGCTTTGACATTTTATGGGGGCCCTAATGACCCCCCTTTGGATCGTATGTTAAATTTTTACCTTCAGGTATGTCAAGGTTAACTCATTATATGTACATACTTCCTTCATCCTAGGCACGAGACTGTAGATCTTCCATACTGCACAAATAAGCAACACATTCATTTTCACACCTTTCAATTATAATAACATATTGTAAATTAATAAAATTTACCTTCTTTGAAGAGGATTGCGGTAATTCTGTTGTACTGACGACTTGTGATGCTGAATCACCTGTTTTAATCTCATAAGTAGAGTTAGCATAGTTATTAGGAACTAGTATAATCTTAGGAATTTTTATTTCATTTGAAGAGTTCAGGATTTTTTTATTTATATCGTTTGCAGAGTATGATATCTTTTTTCTCGGGATGCAGAGTAGACTTTTCTTCCTCCGATTCTTGTGGTGCTTGGATTTGTTCTCTTTTCTGATCACTTCCGTCACAGGTTCTTCGTTGTTCTAGAAACAAATGTATTTTTAAAGATGAATATAAATCACATTGGGAGTTCAACATTAAAACAATTTAAAAAACGAAAAAATATCAACTTTCTATGACCAGATTTTCTTCTTCATCGAATATCATACATTATGGAGTCACTTCATTTCAAAAGTTTAAGTTCGTGTGATTCGAAAAAAATATATGTTTTTCTTATAATGCAAAAACGTTTAATAACTTTTTGTATCAAAACCAGAGGGTGAAAATCGTGTGTGTGGGTTCACGGCTTGACGTGCTTTGTAGAGGTGGGCGTTTCAGTTTCTTTTTCAAAATAACTGAAGCCGTTTCGGTTTCTCAAAATAAACGGTTACTCAAAACCGTTAACAAAAAAAAAAATAATAATTTAAAAAACAAAAAAAAATAGTGGAAGTGTTGTTATGTAATGAATTTGCTACTAAAATGCATCTAGCCGCTTGTTAAAATGCTTCTAGCTCCTCGTTGCTAGTTTCGCGCTCCGACACAGGGCGCCACTTCCGCCGTCATCCGGAGCGGGCTTGCCGCTCGCCAGAACGAGACCGGCATTAGAAGCGTGAAGTGTGTACAACTTGCCCTTGGGCAAATGGCCGCTGCGCGTAGTTTTAGGCGTCATCTCTCCTACTTTAGAGTTACGAAAGAGAGAGATATTCGAATCTTTAGATAGGATGTGTACTGCCATTTGTTACTATAACCCCCATTTGTACAAACTGTGGTTGCCTTGGCTAGAAGACACATATTCTTTTCATTTGGTAGTCCGAGTACCTTTTCCACTGAGCAGATATGAGGCTGAAACGCCGACTCACGGTTTTGCAGAGAAGAGCTGTGTTGTCCTGCCTACTGAGCTACCCCGGAAAAGCCGGAGTCAGGCGCTTCTTGTCTGGCCTTAAGGTAAATCAAAACCTAACCCTTCCTAACCTGCCTCTCTGATTTCTAACACTGGTGCCCATCTCCCATTTATTACACTGCTACCCACGTGGGTGGTATCTTGTCTTATTACAGTGTTTATATACAGGGTGGCACAAAACTACCGTTATGGTTTGAAGGTTTAATAACTTTTTAACTTTATTTATATTTTTTATTTTTATTTCAGAATTTTGTGAAGAAAACTTGGGGAATTTGAAATGGAACACCACACAACAGAACAGCGATCAACAATTGTTGAATTTTATTTTGAAATTCAACGGTCAATTGTTTTGACGCAGCGTGCTTATCGTCGTTTTTTTAATGTGCGTACTGGACCTTCAACACCAACAATAAACTGACTGGTTGCAAATTTTCGACAACATGGTACAGTAAGACACCTTCCATGTACCGGAAGACTACGCACGGTCCACACGGAAGAAAATATCCAACGTGTTGTGGATAGTGTGCAGGACAGTCCAGAAACATTAACAAGAAGACGTTCGGCACAACTGGGGCTACCACGGAGGTCCTTTCAGAGGATTTTGGCCACATTGCACATGTTCCTGTATAAGGTTCAACTTGTGCAAGAATTAAAGCCGATAGACTACCAACAACGGCTTGATTATGCCATTTCATTCCAGCAAAAAGCAGAAGAAAATCGCGATTTCATTAACAATTTGACAATGAGCGATGAAGCCCATTTCCAATCGAATGGTTTCGTAAACAAGCAAAATTGCAGGATATGGGCTACGGAGAATCCAAGAACAGTTCATCAGCAACAATTACACCCACTTAAGTGTACTGTTTGGTGTGGTGTATCGTCTGAAAGGATCATTGATCCATATTTCTTTGAAAATGCACATGGCGCCTCAGTTACGGTTAATGGTGCTGAATATCGAACGCTGCTGGATAATTATTTGAGCTGTAGAAAACCATCCACAGTTGTGGTTCCAAAAGATGGAGCCACAGCCTACACTGCAAGGGACACAATGGCTCTGTTATGGGACCTCTTTGGCGAATGCATTATTTCGCGCAGAAGCGAATTCAATTGACCCCCACGTTCACCGGATTTAACAGCGCAAGACTGTTTTCTTTAGGGTTATTTGAAAGAAAGGGTATATGTAAATAAGGCAGCGACCATACCACAGCTAAAACAAAACATTCGCAATGAAATTCAAGCCATAACACCGGAAATTTTACAAAAAGTTATGCAAAATGTACTGGAAAGAGCACGAATGTGTGAAGCGGAAAATGGACACCACTTGCGGGATATAATTTTTTACACTTAAGCCAAAAATATTCCCATTAATATACGGTATAACAAAAAAATAATAATAGTAATTAACCATTAAATAAAAAATTTATTAAACATTCAAACCATAACGGTAGTTTTGCGCCACCCTGTATTTACAAAAATTGTTTGTATCTTTCATAAGCAGTTTCCCTTATATAATAGCCACTTTTATCCAGAAAAATTAGTTTTTGACATTGACATCGGAATGCCGGTGTCCAACGGATACAAATTTTTCCTTTCCGACGGGCAATTCCTGCGCACTAAAAGTAAAGAACGAATTGTGTCAGATTAACGGCCCTTTGCACATAATCAAGGAGGTACACATTGCATAATATGTTTCTGTCATCGTCAATCATCATTATTAAGTTAATAAAATATGGGGACGGGGTCGGGGTCGACTTCGGCAATAATCAAAAATAAACAAATAAACACATGTCAGTACAAATAACAAAAACAGGTTTTCAAATTAGATACATACAGTAGATTTAATAAAATATATATTTTTTTTACAGTAACTCCACACAGGAGACCAAGGAGGAAATAATTTCCCTCAAGGCCTATATCATCTTTGGGGATGCTGTGTGGAGGTCTTTTAGAGGATAGGAAGGAGTGAAGAGACCCATGTTATAGGATGGAGGAAACACAGAGGCCGGCAGATCATTCCACAGCCGAGCTGTTGAACACAAGAACGAGTCGTAGAAGCGACCCGTTCTCATGTGACAAATATCAACCGTGTGCAAATGTTGGGCGCGCGTTTGGCGTGTTTCCCGACTATGCACCGGTGCCGAAGGGATCAATGACGCTAGTTCCTCGGAGCATCTTCCATTAAAATACCGGTAGAACAAGGAACCGGTAGAATATTTTTTTAATTAAAGGTTCGGTAAATATTTAGTACGTATGAGAAGTATTTTATTTACTTTATTTGAAATTATTAAGTATATGCTATGAAAAAAAAATTTTTTCATAATTTTAGATGCAACATAGAAAATTATTTGCGGGGTTTATCGTATTTTTTTTTTTTTAAATTATCATATTTGCTATATAAATATGATTACGTAAATAAAAATATAAAAACAAAACATTTAAAAAAAACCTTTTTTCGGGATGATATTTTAAATTATGTACAGCAATTTTGTGTTCCAACGTAAATTGGTTATTTTTAATTTAATTTAAAGTCCCACCATAATGCTTATTTTAATACATTTTTATTTTATATATCATTATATTTTCAAAGTAGACAGGGTAAAACTTTTTTTTAAATCACCGTTAGCCCCCAAATAATTGTTAAAGGTGCCTCTAGACGGTTCGGGCATGTAGAGCGGATGAACGAAGAAAGGAGTGTAAGCAGAATAAATGCGCAAACATGAATGGAAGAAGAAGCCGGGGACGCCCGAAGAAGACATGGCACGATCAAGTGATCCAAAAGTCAGGCCATGTCAAGAGAGTAAGAATAACAGGAGAGTCCGTCCTCTCTGCCTACTATTGCAGAAAGCGACGTGATGGTTAGTTAGTTAGATTCATACTTATCCGAATAAAACTGTTAAAAAAATATATATATATATTCTTATTATAAGATTCTTCCTAGAAGTCGATTCCCATGAAATTTTAGGCGAAAAGTAGCTCCCAAACTCAAAAATGTTGGGAACCCTTCAATCGTACTTTCGGTGAACAGTTGCGGCGAAATCATTTATTTACAACAGGTTATGGCGCATCATCGCGTTCGGCATTTTTTGTTTTCGAAAGCGTAATTAAAAAAGCATTATTAAAAAGCGTTTTGCGCGAAAGTGTTTATTTAAAACGGGTTACAGCGGATCGCGTTTGGTGTTGCGGGGCGAGCGTTAATTTTTAAAGCGTTTATTTAAAATGGGTTACGGCATATCACATTCAGCGTCGTGGCCGGGCATTTAATTTTTTAAAGCGTTTACTTGCAAGGATTTACGACGGGTATGAGATTAGTAAAGTGTTGCGAGAAGCTGTTTTAAATGTTCCGTGCGTAATTCTCAAGCGAATAGTGCTCTAATGAAATCATTTCGCGTGGGTTTATTGTGGACATAGTTACTTTTTTTAAATCCTCGAAATGGTTGCAACCGTTTCCGAACTGAAACGCTTTCGAAAAAACGGTTTTACATTTTTTAGTGTTTTGTAAACCTCCTGGGGATTTTTGTGAAAATGTTTAATTATGTGCAATCAGGCCAAAAATTTGTTTAAAATAAATCAATAATAGATTGTCTATAGTTAGTGATGAGACAAACAAAAAAAAAAGATTTCTACAACACCCTTGTGGTGATTTTTTCCAATAACGGGGCTATATAACTCATCCAAATATTATTATTATTAATATTTCAATTTTTCAATTAAAGGCGAGAGGGATGTCGGAGAGTTATTATTTATTAATTTAAAATAATGATAGTATTATTACGCCATACGATAAACATAATGTTTTTAAATAGAAAAATATTTAATGAAAATAAAACAATAACTTTGTTTATAACCACGAGATATTTATTTAATTTTATTACGACCGACCGGTTTCGCTTAACATAGGCATCTTCAGGGTACAAACATTAAACAGTTTAATTTTTGTACCCTGAAGATGCTTATGTTAAGCGAAACCGGTCGGTCGTAATAAAATTAAATAAAATTCTCGTGGTTATAAACAAAGTTATTGTTTTATTTTCATTAAATATGTCTAACCACAAAGTGACTGCTTTCTATCAAAAAATAGAAAAATATTTATTAAATATTTTATAAATTTGCATAGGCTTAGTATTTATCAAAATCTAATAAGAAATATTACTTTTTCTGACTATATTTGTATGTTTTTTCAAAATATTTAAAATACGAATATGATTTTTAAAGTGGGGAAAAGTATTTTTAATCCTTTATCGCGTTTTTGTAAATAAACATAACCAAAGATTTGTAATCCACATTACAAAAAAAATAAAAATTAAAGTTATGTAGTGTTAATAAAAAAATTAAACAACACTGTTCTTTTTTTTTAATTTATCTTATCGACCTGTTACCGAAAAACCTTTACAGCATTTTTTAAGGATATTCAACTTTTTAAATGTTTTTGTAAAACATGCGTAGAACGGTCAGAAAAGTGTAATATTTCTGATTATATTTTGATAAATGTTAAGCCCATGCAAATAAAAAAAAAACGTAATAAATATTTTTCTCTTTAAAAACAACATGTTTATCGTATTGCACAATAATATTATCATTATTTAGAATTAATAAATAATACTCTCCGAGGTCCCTCTCCCCGTTAATAGGTGAAGTTTTCAATCTTGAAATTATTGTTTTTTGTGTAATTTACCTCTGAGGGCAATGTGACCATATGATATTATAATTGAATATCGCAGTTAACCAAATAGTTTTAAGTGACACCAAAAGGGCTGTCTCTTTGCATACCTGCACCGCAGTTATGTGAGGGGTGAGGCCATTTCAGCATTAGTAATTGGTGATTTTTACCCCGAAGGATAAAACCACTTGAAGCAGCAGATAAGTTCATTATCAGCATTTTTCACTTAATTATTATTATTCATTATTTACTGGCTGCCATCTTTGTATGGGAGCACAAAGTTCTTAAGGGGAATGGCTATGGTGCCTGTTTCATACAAAACTGAATTTTGGATTGGAGACCAAAATACCCATCCAAACGGAATGATCTATTGTTTTTTTTTTTAATTAAAGGTTTAGTAAATATCTAGTAGGGATGAGAAGTATTTTATTTATTTTTGTTTTTTTTTGTTTTAGAGGTACGTCGGAGAGTTATTATTTATTAATTTAAAATAATGATAATATTATTACGCCATACGATAAACATAATGTTTTTAAATAGAAAAATATTTGTTAAATATTTTATAAATTTACATAGGCTTAGCATTTATCAAAATCTAATCAGAAATATTACTTTTTTTTTACCGTTCCATTGTATGTTTTACAAAATATTTAAAATACGAATATGATTTTTAAAGTGGAGAAAAGTATGTTTAATAATTTGTAATGCGTTTTTGTAAATAAACGTAACCAAAAATTTGTAATCCGCATTACAAAAAAAAAAATTACAATGTTTTTTTTTATTTTAATATGGAATTCCACCATGAATTGACAGTTTCAAAATTAGAAATAATTTGTGATGTGACATTATAATTTAAAAATAAAACGATGACTTTATTTATATCACTTTTATTTATACTTTAGCCGACCGGGTTTCGCTACTACCGTAGCTTCTTCAGGGCAGTATTATACTAAACTATGCTATACATGTATTACAGATTGATATAAAAGAACGGGCAGAGGCTCAGGGGAGGGAGCAGGTAGCTGACTGGGAAGGGGTTATACTTTGTCAATGGGGAACATTTTTAGTATCGGGCTTTCATTTAAACTGATTTGATTATTAATGAGTTTACTATTAGCGTTTTTGGCTTTTCTTATCTCTAATACTTCTAAGTTATCTGGGCCTCCGGCGACCATTTTTTGTCAATCTGTAACACTCGTATAGCATAGTTTAGAGTAATACTCCCCTAAATAATCTACGGTAGCAGCGAAACCCGATTGACAATAAGTATAAAAAATGAAAGTGATGTAAAAGTTAATGTTATTCATTGTAGAAAAAAATATGAACATAACCCTATTATAAAGATAGCTGCCAATAATATGGGATTAAAAATGGAGAATAATATTAACAAATCTTGAATTTGAGATATGATATAGATGAAGATGACATAAATTGAACTGGTCTCATTAGCTAAGTTGGTTAAGCGGTTGCCCCGGATAGGCAGAGGTCCTGGGTTTGAGTCCCAGATGCGATTGAAATCTTTTATTTTGTCATATTTTTCCGTTTTCATGTTTCATTTAGGTTATGTTAATATTATTTTCTACAATGATTAAATATTAAAATGAGGTTTTTAAATCTCAATAAAAATAATTTATAATTAAAAATTAAAGTTATTCTTTTTTTAAAATTAAAATTACAATAAATTTTTTTATTGAATTTACTTTTACACGCCAGGATTCGAACCAACAACCTCTAAATCTAAAGTAGAGGATCAGAACCGTTTGGCCACAAAAGTTGACAAATAATTCTATACTTACATTTTTAGTATCAATGATTATTATGTCCGGTAGAACGGGTTCTATCTTGGTAGTTTCCCCGGTGATGTAGCGAAGTTTTGAGAGCGTATTCAGAGCTACTTTCCGTAGGGCCTTGGCAAAACTGATGCGTCTTTTGCACGAAATGCAAATCCTTTTAGGGAAACCATCGTCCGTTTTCATCTATAAACGAAACAAAGAAACAAAATTAGCAATCTACACAGTTAATAACCATCACAATGTTTCTATGCAGGGGTAGGCAGAGAGGATGGACCGCAATGCAGTTCTGTCTTGGCACACACTCCTTGCTTCATTCACAAACAGTGGCGGTTTGTGGTATTTTTAACTGGGGGTTCAATCGGAAATTCACGAGAAGATATTATATTTCATCAAAATGTACTTATTGTCCTTCAGCGAATAGTCGAACACAGCCCCACGTTAATGAAAGCAAAAGAAAATATTGTAATCTGTTTGTTTAACTAATAAATTAGAAATGCCATTAAAAGCAAACAGTTAGAAAAATGCAGTAACAAGAAAATAAAAAAAACTTTACTAAATATTTACTGCTTATAGAAAGTATAATTATAAGATAGTTTTACCTACCAATAAAACTTGTATTATGTACTTAACCTAATTTAAAATCTTATCGAGAGAAGCATACTTTAATTTCCGTTTGCGTTGTGTCCGACAACTGGTCACCAAATGCCTTCAAAAGTAAAAAGCCACACATCTATCTTTTGTCTATGACCTTCTTCCATATTAGTTCTGACCAGGCAGTGATTGCCGAGGGTTTAAAGGAGGTTAGGTACATAATATACGTTTTATTAGTAGATAGAACTATCTTATTATGTAGCCTGAACCATCATTTAAAACCTTATTGAGATCTGTTTGTTATCGAGTGGTGACCACTAACGCTAATGATAATTCTATGCCAAAAACTGGAATACCTTTTCACGTGTTACAGTTGGTGGAATAGGAACGCCAAAGATAATGCCCTATTCACCTCTAGCGGAGTGTTAACTTCCCTTCTGAAGAATTTGGTAAACGTGTCCCGGCTCCTCCAGTTCCCACGAGCAAGGATGTCATCCAGTCCAAAATTATCCAGCCAGTTAAATGATGCCACCGCTGCCCGTACACTTCCCGGGGCAGCTGTGATGTTAGCCTCTTCTAGAATTGTTTTAACCCAACGTGCAATGACTGTTCTTGAAGCTGCCTTAACTGATCCCGATGTAGTCATGAATAGTTCTATTAAATTCTGGTGTGTTTCTCTCCATTCTTTGGATATTTCAATTAGTTTTTTTAATCCAGTATGTTGGGTCTATATTTGGCTGATTGCCATTTAACAGCCTCCAACCAACTGTTGGTATGCAGCAGAGTTTTGATCCGAAAACTGGCCATAACGAGATCCCTTCTTCATTTATGGACAGTTTGTCCGGTGAGCATTGTAACAAGGTCAGGTCATGCACTCTTCGTCCCGAAACTAATAAAAGTAAAGTCACTGCCCTCCTTGAGATTTCGAAGAGTCAACTTTTTGGGTGGGTTAGTTTCTAACTGGGTCAACACTACTCGACGATCCCAGATCGGGGGCTTAGCCAGTTTTGGACACCTCAATGCTGCGGCTTTGAATACTTATCTGACTACGAGGGTGTGAGCTTAGGTTTCCTTCTTCAGGGCTACTGAAGAAGGAAATTATTTTTTAAAGCAGTTTTAATCGATCATCTCAGAATGTACGAAACGGCACATAAGCTATATTATACGAGTATATGCAGCGATGATTTACTGAATTGTATTTTCCACCCAAGCGATTGAACATTGAAATTGTTTAAAATGTATGTATTTTCAACGTATCTTCATTCCGATGTAGCAGATAATTATCCTGAGTCCTTTATCTCTTAATTTTTGCACTATCCGATTGGTAAGAGAGGCAAAAGCCTTTAGATCAGAAGTTAGTCCAAAGGGCAAACATGTCATCTGAAGTAGTTCTCCATTAAAAATAAGTCTTAAGAAACAGCGATGATTTTTGTGAAATGGAAGATGAGAGTAGCCTTGAGAAGGATCCACTTTTACCATCCAGTCCCCTGTTTGAATAAACGACGCAACCTTATTAACACTTATAAGCCTGAATTTACTTATAGACAGGAAATTGTTCAAGCGACGAAGGTTTGACACCGGTCTAAATGACCTGTCTAGCTTTAGTATGAGAAACATCCGTGACAGAAAGAAAGGAGATATTGAAGCTTCTTCTGTGATTTGCATTTAATAAGTGGAACTGACCATACATAGAGGGGGTTTCTGCCGGCAAGGTAGCTTGTACCCTCGCAACATTGTCAACAGTGTTGGTGGTGCTTCCAAGTCTTCCCATGTGCTTTGACACTGTCGTAACTGCCCCCCCTGAAACGTCCTCTCCGGATAGTCATAGCCTATCCTTGTTGGAAAAATTCGTTCTTGGTCTCGCTGATCCCCTCTTGTCAGTCCCTTTGGACTCCTACTGATTGGCTCGCCCTCAACAGAAGGGCTTACTGTCCCGAAAGGGCTTGTTGTCCGGAAACGTCCTGCCTTCACACGTCCTGTCTTGGAAAGTCGGGTGCTGATTAATGGCTGAGGGTAGAAGCTCGAATGTGGGAGGCATTTATCTAGTCCTCCCATTCGCTGAATCCGTGATTGTAGCTTGCTTGGGTCAAAAAGATAACCCGCTGCTCGAGGCACTTTGGTTTTAGATTTTTGTCACCAATCACCAATTTAATTCTTCAATAAATAATTTTATTCGATTCTGTCAGAAAATCCATTATCTTTGAAATTACGTTAGACATAAATTCTCCCGTTTCGGAAGCACTCCAATCCGGTAGAAATGACGGGAAATCTGTCATGATGGCAACACTGCTAATCTGAAAGAAGGCCATAGACAGAAGATAGATGGGTGGATTTTAACTTTTGACGGCATCTGGTGACCACATGTCCGGCACAAGGTACTAAAAATCAGCAGGATAGGCCGACCCGAATGTAAAATTAAATATGCTTCTCTTGAAAGTTTTTAAATGACGGTTCAGGCTACATAATAACATTCAATTCGCTTCCCTATTGTGCAAAGTTAAGCTGGTCGGCAAAGTGACCTATAGGGCGGCCATCTCGGTGACAGTTGTCAAACTTCCGAGGTCACGTGTCTTTAAACATTCCTTCATGCCTACCGACTTTAGGAAAGGATGACCGGATGGTCAAACCTTTCGACGCCATGGCTTTTTAGTGTCGGGCAAACCAATCGTGTGGAAGGCCTATTAGCACTGGGCACAAACTTCAACATGATTCAGCCTAGGTTATTTAATTTCACGATCAGCGGGATTGTGTTGTTTTGATTTTTTTAAAGTATTAACGGCGCGTTGTTTATAATGTGCCTATATTATAATACAAGTTAGTCTGTTGTTCTCATATTTTTTTATGGGAGTTCACCGCACAATTGCCCTTTAACCGCCCGTCCTTAGGGTTATTATTCAAAAAGTAGGTAAAAAAAAAAAAAATTGGGTTTATTCATTAGATTTCGCAATAACAACGTGTGACTAGTGACGTAACTTGTATGGGAGAGACGAAAATACCCCAACACATCCGTTAGCTCCGGCTGACCTTGAAATACTAAACGAGATAAAACAGGAACAAACTTGACGTATATGAATGTTTTGTGGGTTTGGGGTATAGCTTTTTTTGTGCCTGAACGTACGGGATACTGCTTGTTGCGTTCGGGTGATAATATAGCGGCCGCATCACGTACGTTTGTGTGGGTAGGGCGGTTAAAGGGAACCGCCACTGTTCACAAACATACATCATCGCATACATTCTCTTCTGTTATATATGTAGTTATTAGCAATTTATGAACTCAAAATACTTTTGTAAATTTTTGAATCTACGCTAAGACATTAATTAATCATACAGAAGCTTCTCTTTCATATGGTGGAGGAAAGTTAGAGGAGGTCAAAGTGGAATACTGAGGTTATCCAGCCATTCGACTGCATCAGGAGTCACTTGGTTCGGCGCAGATGTGTTTTGTTGTTTGAATATGTCCACATTCACGGTTCACGGGCCCCATCTGTGCATCTCAGCGGCGGTTATTCAATAAGGGTACTCGAGCATGTGCCCCACCTAATTTTTAACGAATTACTACTTAAATATAAAACTTTAAAAACAAAGAATTGAGTTTAAATTTAGCGGCAAAGTTACAAGGAGATGTGTAGTTTTGCTAATATTGACACTTTTTATAAATGGCGACATTCACCAGATTCCCCTAGCGGTTACGGACACTGATACATTCTTCCAGCTAGCGGGCACATTTTAATTGACCTATTTAGATGGCTCAAATCATATTTGAAAAACAGAATACAGCTAATACTTATTAATGGGTATGAGACATCACCCACAGTTCTAACCTCAGGGGTACCACAGGGGTCAAATCTCGGTCCTCTACTTTTACAAAAATATTCATAAATATGCCTCTATATTACACCGTGATTATGTCTTATTTACCGATGATCTAAAAATTTACCGTAAAATTTCTACAGATTCTGATCATGATATGCTCCAAAATGACATTGATACGCTTTGTAACTAGTGTAGTCAAAATGTTATGTTTTTGAATGTAGATAAATTTTATATTATAACTTTCACCCGAAACAGAAGTCGAAAGAATTATGCAAATTCAATTAATAATTTTAATTTGAAAGTAGTTACTACCATTTCTTAGTTTCTCCTTTGCCGAATACGCGTGTGGTCAGAGTAAAACAAGGAGGGAGGTTGAGGCCTAAGAGATCTAGGAATTACTTTGGATTCTAAATTTATGTTTGATGCACACTTTAAAGATGTCATTGAAAATGTTGGGATTCATACATAGAATATCAAAGCCATTCAAGAACACCCAGTCCATTGAAACCTTGTTCAACTCATTAGTTACAAGTAAATTGGAATATTTGAGTGTTATATGGAACCCACATTAGAAATATGCAAAAACTATTGAATTTGTACAACAAAACAATTCCTAAGACTTTTTTCCTAAAATCTTTCAAATGTGGATTAAATACCTTACTCCAATCTTACGAGGAATGACTTCAATACTTAAATTTTATTACCTAGGAAAAAAGAAGACAGTCTACTGACTTAATATACTTATTCAAAATTATTCACAACAAACTCGAAACCACTCATTGTCTAAGTAGAATTCACATAAAAGTTCCCAATAGAAGCTATTTAAGGATTCATGAAACATTTTATCTCGAATAGCTGGGGTACTCGGCTTCGCTCAGGACAACATTCTAGAGTATTCTAGAATGTTCCACAATGACGTTTCTGATTCCCTATTCCCGAACATTTCACAACATTCCAGAATGTTCCGGGATGTTTTGGAATGTTGTGGAATGCTCTCGAATACTTTTTTTTTATAATACATATGATTAAAATTAAGATTATCAAACCTTTTAGAACTTTCCAGAACCCTCTAGACTCACCACCACACTCCGCCACTCATTTCTGAAAGCTTCTAGAACTTTCTCCTTCCAAAACTTCCTAGAGCATTTGCGAACCATCCAGAACCTTCTAGACTCACCGCCAAAAAAAGTACATATACATACATACTCCGCCATACTCCGCCACTCCTTCCAGAACTTTCTATAGCTTTAACAAACCTTCTAGAACTTTTTCTTGAAATTTCTAGAGGGCGAAACATCCAGCCCTTATATCTTCAAATGCATTATTTGCCCTTTAGGTAAAAACGTGAATCCTCATCCTGGAGGGGGGGATAGATTTCTACCACACCATATAACTCCCTTGATCGTACCGGGACTCGAGTTTTTGCGGGCCGCACATTTTTTTGTACTTTCTTTTATAATATATATTGATTATTTAATAAAAATATTACCTATTTTAATCCAATGTCTCATATGTGTACATTGTACAATATACGAAGTGTGTTCAAAAGAAAAGGTGGATTTTGAATTTTTTCAAATAGTATTTATTTATTCATCAATATCCATTTTCTCCCCTTCAAAGTAATCCCCCTCAGATAAAATGCACTTATGCCAGCGCTTCTTCCAATCCTCGAAGCACTTCTGGAATGCGCTTTTCAGTATGGCCATCAGCTCGTTCTTCGATTCTGACTTTATCTCATCAATTGTGGCAAAACGCTTTCCTTTTATTGGTCTCTTCAGTTTCGGGAATAGGAAAAAGTCACAGAGAGCCAAATCTGGTGATTACGGTGGTTGAGGCATGATTACAGTGTTGTTTTTGGCCAAATAATCACGAACAAGCATTGATGTGTGAGCTCGTGCATTATCGTGATGCAAAATCCATGATTTGTTTTTCCACAATTCCAATCGTTTGAGCCGTATTGCTTCACGCGAACGTTGCATAACTTCCTTGTAGTATTCCTTATTAACCGTACGACCTGTTGGCAAGAACTCATGATGTACCGCGCTATTGTAATCGAAGAACAGTGAGCAAAACCTTCACATTTGATTGAACTTGGCGTGCTTTTTTCGGTCTTGGCTCTTCTGGCCGCTTCCATTGGGATGATTGGGCCTTGGTTTCGACGTCATAACCATATACCCACGTTTCATCACCAGTTATGACCCTTTTGAGCAAATCTGGATCGTCGTTGACGTCATTCAACAACTCCTGAGCGATACTAATGCGACGTTGCTTTTGCTCAAAATTTAGCAATTTCGGAACAAACTTCGCTGCCACACGTTTCATGCCCAAAACATCCGAGAAAATTGCATGGCATGAGCCGATTGATATGCCAACATCCTCTGCAACTTCCCTAATAGTGATTCGACGATTTTCCAAAACCATTTTCTTCACTGTTTCGATGTTTTCTTCGTTTGTTGACGTGGTTGCAACTCCAGGACGCTCATCGTCATTAACATCTTCTCGGCCTTCTGTAAAGCGCTTATACCACTTATAAACACTTGTTTGAGACAAAGTAGACCCGCCAAATGCCACAGTCAACATTTTAAGTGCGGAGCACTTTATTCCATTTTAACGCAAAATTTAATACATGTTCTTTGATCCATTTTTTTCAAAAGTAAAAAATCGAAGAACACACAAAAACGTGACTAACCTTTCCAGTTGTCAAAAATAAACCACTAATCCAAAATGGCTGATAATGCTAACATATGATAAACATATGCGTACCAACATAACAAAATAAAAATTCGATAATTGAATGTACACAGCCCGCGAAAATTCAAAATTCACCTTTTCTTTTGAACACACCTCGTAGACATCTTTATAAACAGCCTCGCATACAGGGTAGGATCAAGAAGTAATAGAACTGAATTTCTGTAGCGCGAACCGAGCGGTGGAGGTGGATCGGACCACCTTTGCGTGGTAGTGGGGAGCCTTCCAAAGAGACCGATATTTTTTCCAGTCACCTGCGGGCAAGCGGAGAGAAAGCTCATTGATTTCCGTGAACCTCTGTTAAGAAATGTCATTGCGATCCAAGACGGAGAAAAATCTCGAACAGGGTTACGCCATCAAATTCTACATTAAACTTGGGAAAAACGTGACGGGGACCCTCGGAATGATTACGGACGCCTACGGGGATGCTGCAAGTCAGGCAAGGGAGTAGTATATCTCCCACTCTATTTAATATATACATTGATGACCTCCTACAAGAGCCTAACGACTCACGGATTGGTTGCCATATCTGTGGAGAAAGGAGTAATAACATCAACTATGCCGATGACATGGTGCTGCTCACACCATCGATTAATGCGATGAGACGACTTGTGCGAATATGTGAAGAGTACACAAACTCACATAACTTGCTGTACAACTCCAAAAAATCACTTATAGTTGGATTTAAACCCAAGAAGGAGACACTAAATATTCCACCAATCTGGCTAGAAGGAAATATACTGCTTGTGGCCTCGCAGGTCAGATACCTGGGGCATATCCTTACAGAAGACATGAATGATATGGAAGATATGAAACGACAAAGAAGAGCCATCAATATACGCGCCGGAATGCTCTCAAGGCGGTTCTACCACTGTAGCGACGATATCAGGAAACTGCTTTTTAAAACATACTGCACTGCCCTATACACATCTGAGCTGTGGTCGCAATACTCAACAATGCGATGGGATAAGCTGAGGGTGTGCTACAACAACGCATACAGGCCACTTCCGAGGTTCTACAGTGCCACGACGATGTTCACTCAAGGGAAGGTCCACTCATTCCCCGCATTACTTCGCCACCGACTAGCCAGCTTCTGGGGCAGGACACGGAAGTCAACAAACGCCATTGTCGTGACTGCATCCGCATGGCTCAGCTCTCCACTCAATGAGCGATGGACGCAGATGATGCGACTGCCACCCTGAAGACGATCTATTAAATTAAATTTATTTAATTTATTCTATGTTACTATCATCTCTTAAGTTTTTCATTTTATTTCTTTTATTTTGATGTAATTATCATTTCGTAATTTTTTTTTTTTTTTCACATTTTCTTCTCATGTGTTTTTATATTATTATTTAACCTTTTTTATTATTATTATTATTATTATTTATTTTTTTAATTTATTTTATTGTATTCATTTCCTTTTTTATATTGTATATATTTCATGTGATATGGCAGACTGGGTTTGCACTACCCACAAAGTCCTGCTGGATTAAAAACTCAAATAAAAAAAATAAAAAAATAAGCTGTTCCGGGAGGGGCGGGAGCTCTTGAAGATGACCAGCGCGCCGGTCGCCCGTCAACTTCAAGGATTGATGAAAATGTGGCCAAAGTAAATGGTGCTATTTCAAGGACAACTAAGGATTTGTACCGATTAGTTCGATAAAAAAAAAATTAAATTTATTCAGTCCTACTGCTTCTTAATCCTACCCTGTATTTTAAAAACCAAATCAGCCATCTTTTATCACGTCATAGAAAATAGTGATGTTATTAGAAATTACTTTATTATTTTCTTTTCATTCCATATCTTATTTTATGTTTTCTACCTTATATTGGTTATTAGGAATGTTATGCTTTATTTTCTTTTCTTTTCATTTCATATCTTATTTTATGTTTTCTACCTTATGTTGGTTATTAGGAATGTTATGCTTTATTTTCTTTTCTTTTCATTCCATATCTTATTTTATGTTTTCTACCTTATATTGGTTATTAGGAATGTTATGCTTTATTTTCTTTTCTTTTCATTTCATATCTTATTTTATGTTTTCTACCTTATGTTGGTTATTAGGAATGTTATGCTTTATTTTCTTTTCTTTTCATTCCATATCTTATTTTATGTTTTCTACCTTATGTTGGTTATTAGTAATGTTATGCTTTATTTTCTTTTCTTTTCATTTTATATCTTATTTTATGTTTTCTACCTTATGTTGGTTATTAGGAATGTTATGCTTTATTTTCATTTAATTTTTTTTCTTTTCCTTCTACATGCGATATTATTCTTCATGTTCTATTTCCGTTATTTTTTTTTATTATTTAGTGTCTCTACCAAGTGATAACTAAACCAAAAACTATGCACCAAAACTGTGAACATTTTTAACTGGATTCTTTAATACTTATGCCCTTCCCAGTGTTAATTTTATATTAATAGGCGATAGTTAGGCGCCCCCGTGGCTGCCGGCTGTGTTTTATAGTCGCTCCTGATTTATCTCGGAAATATTAGGAAGTTATTCATTTTCCCGGTGTAAAAATAGCATAAAATAACCGCAATAATTTTTAGGTTACATTTATAAAAATCATATAATTTTAGTGTGGCCGTTTCGGGCTTAAATCAAGTTTATAATAAAAAATCAAATAAAAACCCAAATATTTTAAGTTCAAATCTGTCACGTTGTTCTAAATTAACCCAAAAGAATCGGTCATCGGCCGAAGGCGTTCGCCACATGTGCTTGTTAAAAGACCTTTGCCTGTTAAAAGTGTCCCAGAGTGAATGATTTACAATGTTATTCTTTGAACTATGGTGATTGTAAACAATATACGACCGAGCTAGACAACCCAAACTCAATGGTGAATGTGCCATTTTGGAGCCTTTAATAGCTGCAAAGATATAATTGTATAACCTTGAACGTTGTACCACAACCGCAATCTGCAAAATTAGATTTCATGGCTACCGAGAAAGGCGCAATAGGAAATAAAAACATTTGACGAGAAGATCTTCTGCTGTCACGGCGACCTGAGTTCTGACCTCCAGTTCGAGGAGCAGATCCGGTGCATCATGCGGCCCACGGACGTGCCCGACAAGGTTGCGCGACCTGCTGTGGCCCGACCCCGACAAGGATACCACCAGCTGGGGCGAGAAATAGACGACACGCTAATGTACTCTTTCCAGATCCTGAAGCCGGCCGACGAGCGCCACCAAAGAAGATTGGAAGAAAGGATCAGTACCCCCGGCCCCAGTCCCCACCCGCCGCCCAACTTCACATAACTCCTATCATTTGTATTAGCGTCTTGCAATATATCATAAGGAATAAATACAGTTAGCTTCTTCTTTTTTTAAATTAACCATGTATGAAAACTTAGACCAAGCCGTATTTAATTTTGATAATGTAACTGCATCTCTTTATATGGTCTATAAATAATGTGTAATGATAATGATAGTGTCCAAAAAAAAATAAAAATTAATTAATATAGGAATAATGTAAGAATAGGAAGTAAGATTTGTACAGCGCCCTTGAGGTGATTTTTCACAAAAACGGCGCTATAAAAATCATCCGATTATTATTATTAAGTACGATAATGTTAATAATCTGTAAATGTTCCAAAACAATAAAAAGATTGACAAAACTTACATTGATGTGTGTACACAATCTGATATCCTCGGCGAGTCGGGGGGTTTCGAAGATACTGATGGAGCCGTTATGCTCCAGGCATATCCGACACTTGTCTATCACAAGAGCCAACAGGCTGGAATTAGGCTCTGCCATCGTAAGTCCACTGGGATGAAAAAAAAAATAAACCATAAATATTATATGATATGACGACCTTCAAAATAGTACTTGGAAAAATTTTATAGTGCGGAAAATATTTGCTAAAGGATGCTTAACCTTTGGAAAGCCAAGCTCCCAGGCCTAATATTTCCGTAGTGTCTCGAGGTTAAATTTGAATATGGCCCCCGAGTCTATTTACGTAATAACTTACTTGTTTTCTGCAAAATTATGTTTTTCTAATTGTACCGTCTTACCAGATAATGTGTTTAGATATTTATAAAAAAAGTATATATCTATAAAAAGTTAACTAACTAACTAACCATCACGCCGTTTCCCCACAGGGGTAGGCAGAGAGGACAGACCGCCAAACAACTCGATCTTGGCATACACTTCTTGCTTCATTCACATTCATACAACGCCTCATACATTCTCTTGTTATTCTGACTTCTGACATGGCCCGACTCGAGTATTTGATTCACTTGATCGTGCCATGTCTTCCTCGGGCGTCCCCGGCTACTTCTTCCATTCACATTCGCATCATATATTCTCCTTACACTCCTCTCTTCGTTCATTCGCTCTACATGCTCAAACCATCTAAGCGTCCCTTTCTTAATCTTGCTCACTACGCTTACATCAGCCTTGCATTCTTTACGAATTTCAACATTTTTCACACTATCATACATGGTTTTACCACACATTCGTCTGAGAGATCTAAAGATATAAAAAGTTAAGTTTTAAAATTCAGACTCGTTCTTAATAGACACGGGTAGATTCATTCACAGTACTGATCGATTCAGTCTGATTCACCTAGTCTTGTGAATTTCTTCATTTAATTAATTCCTTTAATTTATTAAAAAATAATAATAAATTAATAAAAACAGGGGGATTTTTTCACACTGCAAATTGCGCTTATGTTGGGAATGACATATTTAAAATTAAAATAAACACGAAAATAATAATCTTACTCAACTAGATAATAAATAATACAAAAAATGTGTACACAAGTCAATGTAGTAAATAATTGTTTCATTTATAAAGACAATATTACGAGTCAAACATAGATGCACCCTACCGAGCACGAATTCCTTCGGAAATTCCCACCCGACTAGTGAAAGTGATGGCTTGGCCGCTCTGTCTGGGATGCGAACGAAATCGCCGAGTGCATTGAGGAATGAATTAGGAACTTCCGACTAGTGTCTTGCAGTGAGTTGACTAACTTGCGGCCTGCAGACCTAGTATGGACAGACTCGATATCGACGAACCAGAGACAGAGTGAATACGATGTCACAATTGAATACGGAATACATTTCATTGGGGAATTTGGACTGCGAAAGGGAATATGCACTGCTCGGAATTACTGACTTGGCTGACTAGAGGGGTTTGCCACTACGGACTAGTGCGGACGATGATGTGAGAGTTTTTATGGATTACGGTGTGGGATTCTATGTTAGACGGAGTCCTGCACACTGCACGATATCTCCAGCGATTTTACGATGACGCCCATAGTATCCGCACCGTAATTATGGCAATGGGCCTTAAATAATCATAGGTTTGCAAGGCATAAGCTAATGAATGAAGAATTAATTCTGTGTTAAATTGAGAATCAGATCAGGTGTGTCATGAGATTGATTTATTCATCCAAATCATTCATTCAATTTCGCCCATGTTTAGTTGTTAAGAGGCATAGATGAATTAAATTACACTTCATTTCAACTGAATTACAACAACAAAAAGGTAAATATACAGAGCAATGTCTCATACTTAATACACGTAAATTATTTTAAAAAAAACACTTCATATTACAATGAATAACGGTAAATATTTCCGGTTGGGAATACTTTGCGATTCAAAAAAAAAAAAAAAATTAAATATAAATTAAGTGCATTATTTTATATTTCCGCATATGAGAGTGTTTTTCATTTAAAAAAATTATGTGTATTTCATCTGAGTTTCAACTGGAAGTATTTACCTGAATAATAACTATTTCAGATACTACTTTTTTTTTTATACGTATACTGCACAAGAGTCCCAACTGTCTGGGGTCAGTGAGACTATGGCATCCCCGATTGGGGAATGTTGTGAGGCTGAAGGTATTGGGGAGGGGAAGAAGAAGGGGAGAGGAAGGTGGGGAAATACCTAGATATTCAGATCTGGTCACCAAATATGGCTAAAAGCCATTTCAAGCAACGTTTCAATTCTGAATGGTGGTCTTTCACCAGGGCGATACTGAGAATATCTTCCACTCTGGAAACTATACTTATCGATATATTATATATATTTTTAATATATACTGCTTGCCGACCGGGTTTCGCTACAACCGTAGCTTCTGCAGGGCAGTATATGTAAACAAAATTATTGTGTTATTTTAAAATTATAATGTCACATCACAAAGTCACCGCTTCGTATGAAAAATATAAAAATAATGCATTTTAATTCATAAATCTTGGTAGTTTCAAGTTTTTGTATGGCTTTAGGGTTAGTTTTATTGTTATTGTTTCTTTTAACCCAAACAAAAAACCTATTTTATATATTGTATTATATACATACAATATATGTTTTTAGGTTCTCAGTTTAGTTTTTTTTTTAAACTAACCTAAAAGTGAGGCATTCCTCTGAATGAAAAATCCAAGAAACCACTATTTAATAATAATAATAATAATTGGATTACTTCTATAGCGCTGTTTTCGTCAGAAAATCACCTCAAGGGCGAAAATCACCTCAAGCCGGCGGGGATGCAAAATAATGCATTTAAATTCATAAATAGGTAAAATTTTAAGTTTTTCAATGGATTTTAGATTAATATCTAATTTTTGGAATGATTCATTGAATCTTACAATATATTTTTAATCATTTAAGATAATATTAACAACTCTCAAAATGAAACGTGAAACGGAAAAGACAGAAAAGAAAAAGGTGGCAGTAGCAGCTGGGATTTGAACCCAGAACCTGTAAAAAAGTCAACAGATATCCCATATAAATAAAAATCGGATAGGTATATCCGAAACATTATCAACAAATAAATTCGGGTAGAATCTTGTAGTCGTGATAAAAAGATAACAGCAAAAATATAAGGGAATTAATTGAAGATGATATCTTAGAAATCAAAGTACGATACGGATAAAAATGACGGGACGGATTGGGGTAGCTGTAGCTCAGTTGGATTAGAGCGCAAGGTCCCGGATAGACCATGAGGTCCTGGGTTCGAGTGCCATTGATTACCTATACCTTTATCATTTCTGTGTCTATTCGGTTTCATGTTTCATTTTATAGGTTCTTAGTTTAGGTTATTTAAAAATAGGAATAATATAAAATGCGTATTAGAATGTACAATAATACAAAACTTTACCTTGTAGGTTAGGTTCTTATTTTGGGAGAAAAACAAAAATCAAATGTAAAACTTAAAACGACAACAAATTTTCGGTGTAGTAGATTCGACGGAGGTTTATAATTGTGTGAAAATACACACTTTGGCAGCTCAAACCCCATATTAGATTATAAACTATTTTATGGAAATGTTAACTGTTGGAACGTATAACCCACTTTAGGTTGCCTTTTCATTAGATTAAACTAACAACTATATTTGAATAAGCTTCCCATTATTTTTATTAATGTACTTTACAACTGTCATTCAACAAACAACTCATATAAAATCCAACCTTATAATTTATAACACCGATATGATTTTTGGCAATATACGGCAATTTTTTCAGAAACGCCAACGAACCAGCACAAATGCAATTAAAAACTGCATTCTCTGTATACATAGATATCCTGGATACGTAGATATACGGTCACGGTAACGGCGACTGCGCCAGCGAATGCACCAATCGCCACAGTGCCAGTAGGCCTGAACCTAATATATTCATAACAGGTATACGTATTATAATACCGCCATACATCGGATATATCGATACTGGCTCCATAGATATTAGCGTTCTATCCGATCCGGCCGTTACGAATATGTAAGCGATATTTATTGAATACGTGATTTCTTATATTCAGTATCGGTATATCGTATATCGATATTTAACGCTTGCGTTATTGACAGATCTCGATATATTCGATACAAGTATCATCTCCAGTATTCATCGTTATACGATATTGACAGATACAAGGTACCTATCCATATCGGTATCGGGCAAGTTCAACGCGATTCTGCCCGCCGCCATACTCGCGTGCAGGCATAGGTTTATTAAATTGACATTATTTTTGACAGATACATTAGAAATTGACGATTTAAAAGTAATTATGAGATTTGATAAAATAAACAATCCTGTTTTCGGTGATGAATCTATAATAATAATAATAAATGGATGATTTATACAACACCGGTTTTATATAAAATCACTTCTAGAGTACTACTTTTGATTCCGAAAAAAGCACGTTTTCAGTTCCTGACATTATACTACATTTAATTGGAGTGTTAATGTTTAACGTGAAAGTGAATGGTGGGAGAAGTCGGTGACTCCCGAGGATGACATGGCACGATCAAGTGAACCAATTAATTGAGTCGGATCATGTCAAGCGTCAGAATAAGAGAAGAATATGTATGAATGAGAATGGTAGATGAAGTGGGTGACGCCCAAGGATGACATAGCACGATCAAGTGAACCAATTAATTGAGTCGGATCATGTAAAGAGTCAGAACAACAAAAAATATGTATTAATAAGAATGGTAGAAGAAGTCGGCGACGTTCAAGGACGACGTGGCACGATCAAGTGAACCAATTAATTTATTCGGATCATATCGAGAGTTAGAACAACAAAGAATATGTATGAATGAGAATGGCAGAAAATGTTGGTGACGCCCAAGGAAGACATGGCACGATCAAGTGAACCAATTAATTGAGTCGGATCATGTCAAGCGTCAAAATAACAGAAGAATATGTATGAATGAGAAAAAGTGTTTGTATATTTATAGAAAAAGTCGATGACGCCTGAGGAAAACATGGCACGATCAAATGAACCAAATACTTAAGTTGGGCCACGTCAATAGTCAGAATAACAGAATAATCTGTATAAGACAATACATGAATGTGAATTAAGCAAGAAGTATGTGCCAAGACCGAGTTGTTTGGCAGTCTATCCTCTTTGCATAATCCTACAGTGAAACGGTTCAATGGTTACTTTGATTAAAAACTTTATTTTCGTTGCAAAAATTATAAAGCCACTAAAAATGACCTATCACAAATATTATACGTGAACACAATATTTGAATTCTTTATTTTATAATGTCATCGAGGAAAGAAGAATTCAAAAAATGCTGAAGCAGTCATACCGGAAAGCTCGGCCTTTGTCGATCTGTATCCGCGTGGGGGAAAACCCGATTTCTGGACGTAGTTCTTGACAGTTTCGTATTTTATTGTCAGAGGCCACAGATGATCCAACGGTGATATTTTTTTGGTAATCCCCGTATCTGGGACATTTTATAAAACCAAAATCATTATATTTGGATCAATACATCCATCATAAATCATAACTTCATGCTATGTAACACACTCAGACAATTGAAATATGTACACAATGTCTCAATGAATTTTTGTTTTATTTTTAATTAACATATAGTATTATATAAGCGTACAAACAAATATGGACAAAGAACTTAAGATCAGTTGATTTCTAGGTGTTTAAATATGTCACCTGCTGAAATAAAAAAAATCTATTAAAACTAAACAGTTATTAAATATCATATGTTGAAAACTTTGTTAGCTGAAAGGAACTTTCTGTATTGGATAATTGGAAAATATTATTTTTTGTATGATTTAGTGTTGTCATTTGTTTTTTGTTTTTAAAAATATATTTAAGTATTAATATTAACATTCTATATAATTCTTACATGTTTTTTATTTTTTATTTTATGTGGATACTTAACCTTAGGTATAAATTTACTATAAGGTTTTGAATAACAAGCCCCGTTAGACAAATTACTAAAAAGTAGTTACTTTCATTAGGTACACGGTATATCTATGGGTACACTACTTACGGTAAAATGTATAGAAAAAATCCCCACGAACACCCCCCCCCCTCCCCCCCCGGGTAAACATTTAGTAGGCGTACCTAATATTTGGGAACGGTGAAAATAACGTAATACCGGCAAACGAATATATCAAGTATGGGTAATATCGCAAAAGAACAGGTATGACACAGTCCTAATTTTCAAAATAAAATTCAACAATTTTTGATCGCTGTTCTGTTGTATAGGGTTCCATTTAAATTCCCCAAGTTTTCTTCACAAAATTCTGAAATAAAAATTAAAAATAAGAATAAATTAAAAAAGTTATTAAACATTTCTATATGCGTATAGAATGTTTTTATCTTCCGACATCAATGAAAAACATTCCCCTCGCGGGTGTAGAGGAGGAAAGGTTTGTTTCATTTTTTTTTTAAATTGCCGCACGGTGCGGGTCTATCTATGCATCCCGTCCGATGATTCAGGGTGGCGTAAAACCACCGTTATGGTTTGAATGTTTAATAACTTTTTTAATTTATTCTTATTTTTTATTTTTATTTCAGAATTTTGTGAAGAAAACTTGGGGAATTTAAATGGAACCCTACACAACAGAACAGCGATCAAAAATTGTTGAATTTTATTTTGAAAATCAACGGTCAATGTTTTAACGCAGCGTGCTTATCGTCGTTTTTTTAATGTGCGTACTAGACCTTCAGCACCAACAATAAACCGCCTGGTTGCAAATTTTCGACAACATGGTACAGTAAGACACCTTCCATGTACCAGAAGACCACGTACGGTCCACACGGAAGAAAATATCCAACGTGATAGTGTGCAGGACAGTCCAGAAACATCAACAAGAAGACGTTCGGCACAACTGGAGCTATCGTGGAGGTCCGTTCAGAGGATTTTGGCCAAATTGCACATGTTCCCGTATAAGGTTCAGCTTGTGCAAAAATTGAAGCCGATAGACTACCGACAACGGCTTGATGCCATTTCATTCCAAACCATAACGGTAGTTTTGCGCCACCCTCTACTTCATAAATCGGACGGGTTTTTAGGTTATGTGTACTGAGCGACTACAAAACAAAGGGGCGTTACCGTACACATTTTTGTGTTCGCATAGAATGCTTTTGTCTTCCGCAATCGATGGAAAACAGGGGAAGAGGGGAAAGGGGGGAATGGTTTGTTTCATTTTTTTAAATGGCCGAACGGTGCGGATCTATCTATTCGTCCCGTCCGATGGTACTTCGTCATAAATCGGACGGTTTTTTTTATGTTAAGTGAGCGAAATAATAATATATTATTATAAGAAGTTTGCTTATGTATCAGTAATAATAATAATTTATGTAACTGTTATGTATTCTCTCATTTTGTGTGGTATTTCTAAAAGGATTACAGACCTCATATTAAGAACTTTAAAAAGTAAATATTGTAAGGTAATATGCATATAAACACGTCTTTTTCTTGTTAGTTTTTTTTATTGTTATTTTATGGCTTATTACGAAAATGGGGATTGAAGCCCCAAGTTGGACGACAGTATTACGAAAATGAGGTGAGAGAGGGGAGGAAGAGGAAGGTTAGGTAGAAAGAAAGCCCCTAAGTTGGAAAGCCAGTATTACGAAAATGAGGATGTCAGGTAGGTGGAAGAGGAAGGTTGGGTTACAAGGGGGAGTTATGGGAGACAATTATATCGGCAGGACTTACACTGGAGATGGCCTCTTAGATATGAAGTTTGGTCCGGACATTAGTTTAGCTCAGATCGGCAGTGGCATTAGGTTCTCATCGTTCAGGGTCGTGAATCGATCGCAATCTTATAATTGGGTTGAGGGAGTCTCTAATTCTACGTTAAATGAGTCAAGTAAAGTGCTTTCAAATTTCAGAGTTTATTGTAAAGTCGGACAAACATTGTAGGTTAAGAACAATCGAGTAGTTAGTAGAAAAGTCCTATTCTAGACATGATTCTAACGTAAAATTTCTCTCTTTCTGATTTAAATCTCTAACCGGGTATTGCAAATATAACAAGGGCTAGAACAACACATTAAGGGGAGATGCTAAATCAGCTTATATGAGGTGATCTGGTCGGGTGGCGGGAGTTGTTGGCAATGACGCCAGGGCTGGACATCTCTGCACTGAATTTAATTGGCTTTTAATTGGCAAGTCACCATGTTGAGTGCTTTGGTAGCAAATGGCACGTCTAGCTTCGGGTTTCAACCCGCTTGCATAGTACTTGGCCGTAACAAACTAGTAACACAAAATAGCCGCCTCTTTTCAGAGACGCAGTTGACTCCTTGAGCTCCAGACGGGAAGTGCGTTTCAAGGGCAGCAAGGAGCGGCCGCCAAGCCGCCGTGGCTCTCGCGTCGCTTGCTCCTGCTTTGTTAATTTATGATCTGATTGGTTTAATTTGGGCGCTAGAATCGCCTGATTGGTTAATTCTGGAGGGAAATGATGCGATTGCTTGCCTAGCTTATTTGTTAAGACGAGTAGCTAGAACTCATCTCAGGGCCATCCTTTCGTTACAGAACAGGCTTTCACCCATTAAGGGTGATCTTGGCCATGTTTAATCAGTTAGATTGTAATAGTACAGATGGTTCTTCAAATTAGTTACTTTTAAACAGGATATGATATTTGGGCAAATAAAATTGAAGCAGATCCACAATGACTTAAATTTTGATGCAATTTTTATAAATATATTTTACTTATAAATGATTAATTTGGGGGGAGTAGATTTATTATTATTAAAAAAAAAAAAAAAACAAACAAACAAACAAACAAACTAAAAACCATAAACCTACTTTATATATAATACAAGGTTTTAATTAGACATAAAATAGGTTTTCAGGATATTAGTTTGGGTTTTTTTTTCGTAAATAATAAAAAAAATAATAACCTAAAAGCCACACAAAAACTTCAAACTTTAAATTAATTAAAATTTGTGATTATGGTTCTCCGGTGACGGAAATAGTTGTAATTAAATTAATAATAATAATTTATTTCAGCAGAACAAAGCGGTGAGTGCAATACTCTGTCTGACATATAAAAAGAATACATTTTAACAATAAAAAATTACACACTGTAGAAATATAATATAAAAACATAAATAAAAATTAAATTAAATTAAAATAACATATTTAACACTTATGCTACAGTGGCCTGAGGGAAATTCTCCATCTACGATGTAGGGGCGCGCCCCGCCACTGGGCGACGGCCTGGACAAGAGTGTTTTCCGATCTTGTTTTGTTTTTCATTAATTTTGTGCATATTAAGAAAGTCGTGCTTGTGCATATTTAATCATCTCCATGTGGTTTTTTTTCGAATAATGATATTTTATTCCTACCTATAAAAATATATAGTACATTCAAAAGATTATTCGTGAATACATCTTGTCGTCTACGTAAAATGTATTGTTTTTAACCAAAACAAAACATTTTAGCAGGAGACGAAATGTGTATGTAAACAAATGTTTTTGTGTGTGGTTTTTTGTTTAATGTTTCGGAAAAAAAGTTCGCTGGAGACGCGGCTTAACATGACGTGTTTTGTAAAAAAAAATCGGCATCAGTTATCTATAATTCGGGCAAACAGTTTGTCGTGAAACGATGGTTATTCATTTATCAATAAGTCATTTTAATGACACGAACTTTGAGAATTATTTACTAAGTAAAGTCCGCTCCACACGACTAGGTGGCCAAGTACTAACTGTTCTAACTGTAGCCACCGTTTCGAAAGGCTCAGCCGTCTGACCGTATTTTCCTCAAGTCAAGCCCATTGTTCGATCCCTTCCCACACCCTTTTTTTAAGTGATGGGCAAGTCGCATGTGTGTTAACACTGATAACTCTATTCATTTCATTGAGGTATATCAAATAGAGTACGTTCCTTACAAAATCAGCATGAAATATTGGTCGTGCGCATAAGGCGGGAAAGGGAGGTGAAGCGGCTATCGATATCACCCGAATCTTTCCGACCACGAACGTACTCAAAGACCGCACAGCTGACCGCCACGGTTCAGAGCAGTTGAGTTACCGGCGTGCGTACTATATTATTTTCTTCTTAAGTTTTTTTAACATTAACAAAGCCCATTTCAGTCATTTTAAGTGAGGGTTACGAGAACCAAGGGAATCGACCTCCTTTCACGTCCCGATTTCATCCTACTGACGTTGAGAATTGGGTAATGATTTACAAGGTCAGCCTTAAAATCGTCAAGGGAGATGGATTCAGGGATACCTGATCATAACCTTCAATGGTTTATCCTCCGCGACCCTGTAGGAGTGATGCTCCACTTTTTTGGCTATGAAGAAGCGAGTCACCGCGCTATGCTCTCTGGGCGTTTTTACAATAATATGAAGAAAACGACCCACATTTTTGGGATAAAAATCAATTCCTTTGTTCGGAGTTCACTCCGACTCTGCAGGCATATGCAGGGTTGCGCAAAACTACCGTTATGGTTTGGAATGAAATGGCATAATCAAGCCGTTGTTGGTAGTCTATCGGCTTCAATTCTTGCACAAGTCGAACCTTATACGGGAACATGTGCAATGTGGACAAAAATCCTCTGAACAGACCTCCGTGATAGCCCCAATTGTGCCGAACGTCTTCTTGTTGATGTTTCTGAACTGTCCTGCACACTATCCACAACACGTTGGATATTTTCTTCCGTGTGGACCGTACGTGGTCTTCCGGTACATGGAAGGTGTTTAACTGTACAATGTTGTTGAAAATTTGCAACCAGGCGGTTTATTGTTGGTGCTGAAGGTCCAGTACGCATATTAAAAAAACGACAATAAGCACGCTGGTTCAAAACAATTGACAGTTGATTTTCAAAATAAAATTCAACAATTTTTGATCGCTGTTCCGTTGTGTAGTATTCCATTTCAAATTCCCCAATTTTTCTTTACAAAATTCTGAAATAAAAATAAAAGTATAAATAAATTTTAAAAGTTATTAAACATTCAAACCATAACGGTAGTTTTACGCCACCCTGTATATGCTCTGCAGTCTGCACGTTTTTTATGAGTTAGGCTGAGCCAGATGCCGCCCATATGTAATAAGTAATTTTAGTAATTGCAGGGATAAACATGTTTCTGCATAAACGTGTACTCTTGGAGGGTTTGGGGTAATCATTTGCATATTTCAATTTACAATAAAATAACTGTTTAATGTAAATTGAAAATGATAACAAAATTGGCAATTCGATTCATAAACATCGAATTTCTTCTGCTTTTTGACGTTTCACTCCACTCGGCTTTATAGCCGTTATCGAGAAGAGCAGTGGTCTCCAAAAAAAAATATTTGTCGCAATTAGAATTGGTTCAAACAACGAGGACTATTCTGGTTCCTTTTAAGGAAAATTCATTTTCCCTAGGCAAAGATTGCGATTCCGGCTATCTCGGATGACAGCTGTAAGACGTCATTCAGCGAATTACATCTTACGTAAGTTACCAATGTAATAATAATAAATGGATTCTTTTTATAGCGCCGTTTTCGTGAGAAAATCACCTCAAAGGTGCTTTACAACATAATTTATCTAACCTATACCTTATCACTTAGACTTATATATATAATAATTTACATATTAGATTTATTACTAATGGCTTACAGCTAAGATTTATAACTAGAAAATACCAAATTCAGTCTTATAATTAGTGACTTACATCTAAGACTTATATAGATAGCGACTTACAACTTAGACCTGTAGCTAGTGACTTAAAACTAGTGATAGAGGCTTACAACTAACATATTTACATTTCAGACTAAATTATGTACAAAATGTTACTATTTGCAAAATCAGAGCAAAACCTGATATTGAACAGCAGTGGGGCGAGTATGTATGTGATACATCACACCTGCATTTGTATGCCTCTGATCAGTTTGAGGGTAATATACATACATATACGAGTATATCATATTCTACATGTTAATAAAAATGGTAATGGTAGACAGATACCTTTATACGATTAAATTTAAAAATGTTATGAGCGCCAAAAGAAGAAGGAAGAGTTTACCTATAATAATATTATGTATATGCTTTATTGTTAGTTTTATGACATGGATACAAAAAATGTACTTAATAAGTTATCTGAATTTAAAGACAGGCATAGATAATAAATTAATGATATTAATCGACAATCAATTACGCGCATTAAGAAGATTCGTCAGTCACAATTAAAACACGTGTTCGGCTCCAACTGACAGTGTATATTGGTAGAAATTTCTAGGGAATTTAGTATTGGACATGGAAAATTGAATTATAGATAAACACAGGAAACAATGTCATTAACAATGCATGAATGTGTTTACGAGTTTATGGAAATGAGTATCTGAACAGATGAGTTTTTAGTTTAGCTCTAAATTCTGACGGACTGGTTATGCATCTCAATTCCATAGGGACTTTATTCCATGCCTTAGGGCCAGATACTCCGAAAGCACGATCACAAAACTTATTGCTCGGTTTACGTTTAGGTTCTTTTAGCCTTCCGATACCAGATGATGTCGCTGATCTAAGAGTTGACTGCCTTAGATTAGTATTTTCCGGAACACATACATCAGAGATATAGGATGGGGCCATTTCATTGATAGCTTTGAACACCATCCAGCACAACTTGTACTGGATCCTCTCAGGGCACTTCAGCCAGTGAAGATTTCGGAGATGTTCCGAAATGTGCGAAAACTTAGGTACCCCAGTGATTAGCCTTCCTGCGGCGTTGAATACTGATTGCAGTTTATCAGTTTGGTATTTGGGAAGACCTGCGTAGATGCCATTACAGTAATCAAGACGTGATACAATATATGAGTTAACCAATAGTTTAGTTGCCTCTGTAGAATGGTTCCGTCGGACTGACTTGAGTTGTCTTAGGTAGAAGAAACCAGTGCTGACTGTCCTGTTTATTTGACCTTTCAACAAAAAGTCCGAATCCAGATAAACGCCCAGAAGTTTGACGGTTGTTTTCGCAATTACGTCGCGGCCGGAAATAGCAATTGGAGAGTTATCTATTAAATATCGGTGTCTGTTCGTCGCTACCCATAGAAACTCAGTCTTTGAGGGATTTAGCTTCAGTTTGTTTGAGGACATCCAGAGAGTGGTTGCTTCTAGACACTCAGCTACGCGAATTTTAAGGCGGTCAATTTCATTTGGTGTACAGTATAAGTACACTTGCTGGTCATCGACGTAACAATGAGACAGAAGTCCGAATGACTTGATTATTTTTCCGAAATCATTTGTAAACAGGATAAAAAGAAGTGGACCCAAAACAGATCCCTGAGGAACCCCTGAAGAGAGTTTTGTAAATTTGGACTGTTTATTGCCAACCTTTACTGCTTGTGAGCGATTGGATAGATATGATTGCAGCCAATTTTTAATGTTTAAATGTAAACCAAATGTTACTTCTAGTTTCTTGGTGAGAAAGTCGTGGTCAATTGTATCAAAAGCGGCACTCATATCTAAAAGTGAAATGAGTGCTAACTTACCTGACTCTATGGCAAGTGTTACATCTGACAGGACACGAAGTAATCTTGTTTCTGTAGAGTGGAACCTCCTATATGCCGATTGATAATCGGTAAACAATTTATTCGAGTTAATGTGGGAGGTTATTTGAAAAGCAGCAATTTTTCAAGTATTTTTGGTACGAAAGGCAGATTTGACACAGGTCGATAATTGCCCATTAGAGTTGTGGTTTTTTTTATTATTGGGGTAACTACTGCAGATTTCAATATTAATTATAAGTTAACAATGTTAGTTATTAGTTTCTTTGTTTTCATATTAATATTAATAATAAAAATAATTCCTTTTTTAATTTCTAATATAAATTTGTTATTCAATGTTTAATAATATTTTTTATTAACATTTTTGATTAATTATATACCTACTTTAATCAATTTTTGTTTCTGTTTATAATTTGTTTATTCTCAGATTATTGTGTTCTAATTTTTATCATTTGTCCATACTCGACGTTAATATTTTTAGTATTCTATATACTCCCGATGAGGAAAGCATCGCTTCCGAAACAGGTAGGATATCTGTGTATTAATAAAGTAGTGAATACAAAGTATATTATTTAATTTATTTACTTATTATTATTTAAGTTTTAATATTTATTTATTAATATTTACTTATTATTATTAATATTTGTATACTTTTTACGATTTAGTGATTATTATTTACTTATTATTATTTACCTATTATTATTTACTCAATACTTCTTGTTAACAAAAATATGGTCACCCTATGATTGTGGCTAATTGGAGCACAGATAATTTATGATAGTTATTTCTGTTACTTCAAGATTTACTGTAGATTTTATAATTGTTTATAGTTTGAATAACTATGGAGTTGTTTAAAAAAAATTATAATACATCGTTTCACTAAAATTGTAAAGCTGCTCATCTCAACATAGGACTGTCCTAGTGAGATGAGTGGCTAATGTTTTTATTTTTTAAATTTAAGAACAAATAAAGGATGGATGGAGAAATTTTTAAGGAAGTATCCTAAATGAAATATTTGTCTGATATTTTAGATTCTAAACTGACTCTATCTCTGAATACAATATATTTTATATAAAAAAGCCGCCAAAAAGTCTCACTACTCGGAAGGATAAGAAGATAAATCAGTACAGAATCCCGTAAAACTATGTACAATGCCATCATTGTTCCTGATATTAATTATTGTAGCAGTATTTTGGTCTTGTCAAGAGAGAAGGATTTTAGAAAACTAACAGTTTTGCAAAACAAACTCATGCGAATAATTTTAAGACGAAACAATTGTTCCAAAGTTTCAAAAATGCTAAGGGATCTGTACCGGACGTGGTTATTAATATGTTAATTTTAGGCTAAATTCTGCATTAAGATGTTTAATTTTAAATATAATAGTAAAGGTCACGTAGCGTCACACTAGGCGCGATGAAGCGTAGAGATAAAGAAGAAGATAACGTGCAAGAGCGAGCAATTCTTGTCTTCGTTTCTACGCCACTGAGTGACGTTTTCTCGTGCCTAACCAGACGAGTCGCTACTGACCGATAACGAGACATTTCCCCGACCCCCGGCAAACCTTCCGTTTACTGTGATGTGAGATATATTCAACAATTTTCTATTAGTGTTCTAATAATACCTTTTGATACTTGTTCACCCTTGCCTAGCGCATGTTAGTATGCACCAAATATGTTCAATTCCTTCGTAGGTATAAATCACTATTTGCAAATAAGGTTGAAGGAAGGCGTTTTACTTCCACTAAACCATTTTGCCCAACTAGTCCATTTGGATTTTCCCCAACTAGTTCATCTGGATTTTCGCCAACTAGTTCATCTGGATTTGCCCCCAAGTATGGCCATTCTTTTCTTACAAAGATACCACGTAGTAAAACTTTTACATTATGTTCAAGTTTTAATTATTAATTATTTTTATTGAGATTTAAAAACCTCATTGTAATATTTAATATTATAATATTAACATAACCTAAATGAAAGATAAAACCGGAAAAAAAATAACAGAAAATAAAAACATCAGTATTGACAAATCTTGAATTTGAGATATGATATCGATGAAGAAGACATAAATTGGACTGGTCTCATTAGCTAAGTTGGTTAAGACGATGCAATGGAAAGTAGTATAAAATCATGTGTTTTCGGTTTGAGAATTTGATGGCCTAGAAATATCATTGATGATTTAATTAAATACCGAAAATAGAACACACCTTGGCGTTTCGTTTAACCTGAAATTTTTTTGGTATGTCCTTTTATAAGCCTAGAAAAAAATTAAGTATCAGACATTAAAAAAATGTTTAAATCACAAACTCTCCTACTTACGAACCCGTTTTCCGATATTTTCGTATTTTTCATGGTGGTAAATTAAGTTTTTTTTATAATATGACCGTAAAACATTTTAATAGTTATATTTGAGCTTTACAGAATAGAATAAAACACGCATTTTGGTGATGGTTTTTTTTGCGTAAATCGAAACATGCTGCCGATGTTATGCGGGACTTTCAATCTTGCCGCCACCTGCATAAAGAGCACGTGATTTCATTGGAATTTTAGCCGGTGGAGAAAATAATAGTAAAAATAAAGTATTATTTTCTGTCATGTTCTAATACAGCGCTCTTGAGGTGATTAGTATTTTCTGTCATGTTCTACTACAGCGCACTTGAGGTGAATATTATTTTCTGTCATGTTCTATTACAGCGCACTTGAGGTGATTATTATTTTCTGTCACGTTCTATTACAGCGCACTTGAGGTGATTATTATTTTCTGTCATGTTCTATTACAGCGCTCTTGAGGTGATTATTATTTTCTGTCATGTTCTATTACAGCGCACTTGAGGTGATTATTATTTTCTGTCATGTTCTATTACAGCGCTCTTGAGGTGATTATTATTTTTATGTGATATTTTAATACAGTGGTGTACTACTCTAAGGTGATTTTTCACAAAAAACGGCGCTGTACATTTTATCCAATTATTATTATTGTAATATATAATATGACGACCTTCGTAACTAATTTAAATATTCTATAGGTATATCACTTTAACTAACCATCACACTATTAACCCCTCGGAGGTAGGCAGAGAGGATGGACCGCCAAACAACTCGGTCTTGGCAAACACTCCTTGCTTTATTCACATTCATACATCTGCTCATACATACTCTTCTGTTATTCGGTCTCTTGATATGGCTCGATTAAAGTATTTACTTAATCGTACCATGTATCGGGCATTCGCCCTTGAGGTGATTTTCTCACGAAAACGGCGCTATAGAAATAATCAATTTATTATTATTATTCACATTCGCGTTATATATTCTTCTTACACTCTTTTTTTTATTCATCCATGCCGAATCCTATACTTGCCCTTTCCTCGTTCATTCACTCAACATTCCCTGCATCTGTTTTTCATCTTTCATATAATCCGGACCTCTTCAAGACCCACATTAATACATTCTTTCCTACAGCCCCTACCGGTACCCGCCTCACAACGCTGACCAGCCAGGTTTTGATATAGAACACCCTATATTTACACGGTACAGACAGGAGCTCTCTTGTGAGGTGTATTTGTATTTGGTGAATATTGGGCTAACGAAAATTAAATTTAAAAAATACGTATTTCGTAAAAATATTATATTTAACATATTGCCTAATAATATTGTCATATTTTCGTAAATCATAGCGTTCTACTCTCTCACATTCAAAAAAGCTAGTAATTTTGGGCGGCTGATTCAAAACATTGAGACAGATTATATATTTGGCGAAAGTTTATTATATTTAGTAAAACAGATTAGAAGTCGTTGAAATTTTTGATCATAGCAATTGAAATTTCGATCGTTAGCATTGTTAGCAATAAAATTAAATTGAATTTATATTTTCCTTATCCTGTGTCCACAATGTTATCTAGCCGGGGCCGCCTACGAAGTTAGGTCCCAAGGAAAAGTTGATATATTATTTTCCGAGTGTCCTCAATGTGTACTATTTTGACATCCACCCGGGGCCCTCTCCGAGGTTGGGGCCCTGGGAAAATTATAAATATTTTTTTCAGAGTCCTGTGACCTCAAAGCGTGTAATTTTGGGATATAGCCGAGGTCTAAACTAGTACAATCATGTACAAATATGTTCATTGATGTGTATATTTAAATACATGTACATTCCACATATTATATTATTATGTATGTATATAATGTAAGATCTTTGTTTATCCGCATAGCATCGTTCATAGACATACCAGTATCCTCTTTTTCAAGTCGTAAAAACAACCTGTCCTAGGTAGATCCCTTTTGAAGCGCATTTTCCAAAGATAATTTTTATATCGATTTGTCGGTGTTTTTATCCCATACACTGACAATAGCGGGTAGCGGCCCAGCCTACTGCACATATTACAAATTACATAGAAGAGCATTCTTATTTTAAATTTGACAGCTGACAGCTAAACTTTTCTTGTTTCTGGTCGTGTTTTGTGTTTCGATCTGAGAGCAGCGCCTAAAGGTAAAAATAAATTCCATATTCCCATCAATATATTAATTATTTAAAGGAACTTTCTTTATAAAATGTTAACTTATTAAATATTCAGCGGGACAGTGAAGGCTGTCTCGATACTTGTACTGTCCAGTTTGTTCTGTGGGAAATACGCCAAGGTCAATCTAACAAAGCCATTCTAAATAGATAGAGATAAACAACATTGCGAATTGCAACACGTAGGCCGGCGACGCCCGCATTTAAAATGCAATGAAAATGCGGCTTTGTGCAAGATGTGACTTAACCTGCAACTTTCAGAATCGGAAGTCAATGTATTTATTTCATTTTTGAATACCGCAATTGTCTCGTCCCAACTTCTCCTGACTGTCTGGAGCCAGTGGGTCTATGGAACCCACGGTTGGGGTATGTTTGTGAGGCTGAAGGGAGTGGGGAAAGGAAGTAGACAGGGAAGATGAAAGTAGAGAAGTATCCAAGTATTCTGGCAGATCTGGTCAACCATGAAGATTTCAGATTGTAAATTTATATTTTGCATTTCAATAATTTTATTTGTCGAAATGAATAACACTATAATTACTTCCGAACCGAAGGCTAAATAACTATGCACATTTGACTTATTTTACCAGCCTTCACTAATGATCATGCATATCTGCAAAACTCTACTTATTTACACGTTCTTGTAATTTTTTGAAATGGTTTTTCATGTGTCTGAAAATTTATCTTTCCTCGGTTTAAACATTTTTTTATTTCTCTATTTATCTTGTTTATGTTTGTTTTCACCAAATAGTTTCACTATACCTGTAAATCACTATCCTCTTCTTCTTCTCTACTATATAAAGAAGAATGTCCTGGGCGGGTGGTGTGTGTTTGTTTTGTATACAAATTTACAGTTTTATTCCTAGCTTGATGAAATTTTGCACACTTGGCCTACAAAACAAAAATAACTTTTACATGAGATTTCGAAAAACCACCCCATCCCCTTTCCAACCCTTAAACCCAAATTTTGTTACTTCTTGATGAAAGTTGACGTTAAAAATAAGAGGAAAATTACTGGGTAGGGGTAGGGTTAGGGATTATGAAACTTTACTCGAAACTATTAATAACCCCGGGCAATGCCGGGTACTTCAGCTAGTTATTTATATACTTTTGTAATTTTTTAAATTGTTATTAATGTTTCGGTATACAGTAGATGCTCTCTTAGCCAGCCTTGATGGGACCGATCCAGGGACCGGATAACGAAAAATCTGTCTAAAGAGAAGGTAGTGAAAAACACATTTCAAAAAACACAACTTTTTCAAAACACTAAGAAAACAGAACTTTTATTCTGTATTAGAAACTCGCACATTAAAAATTAACATTACACAAACTGTAAAAGAATATGTACAGGAAAAAGCCACACATCACTCCAATGTTTTTTTTAAAAGTAGCCCTACAATGTGTTAAAAATTCTGTTATTTTTTGCTGCTTCTTGTGTTGAATCGACTTTTTAAAAGTGTAGTCATGCCATTTTTTTAAGAACATTACATTTACTGTAGTAGAGAATCCTTTTGCTGCTGAATGTACATCGCCGCCACCTGTAGAGCCTCTTTTCCTTCGTCGTGGCTAACCGTGTTTTCGTACTCCTCACAGTCGACTTCCTCTTCCTCTAGTGCTTCGTTGATAACAGTCTGAACTATCTCGTCATCATTCAACATTTCATTTTCAGGTATCAATGTATACTGAAGTTAACAATTAAAATATAGAACAGTTAGATTTAAGTGGGGAGGGGAAAGACAAGTAATTAGGAAATTACAATCAGGAAATTACAATAATTAGGAAATTACAAAGATTTAAGTGGGGACCCCTCCCCACAAATAATTAGGATAATTGTCTTTCCCCTACCTGATTGTAATTTCCTAATTTCCTGATTGTAATTTTCTAATTACTTGTATTTCCCCTCCCCACTTAAATAACTGTTCTATATTTTAAATGTTAACTTCATTATACATTGATACCTGAAGATGTGAGCATCGCACACGAAACATGTAGTAATATTGTATATTAATAAAGTGATGTATACAAAGTTATTTTGTTTTAATTAAAATACATAATGACATCACAAAGTGAAAACCTTCTAGAAGAAGAATTCTTCTTCGAAAAAAAAAAAAAAAATAAATAAAAAATTTCATTTTCAAAACGGTCATCACCTTCAAGAACCCATTCCTAAACATCTTGAAGTTGAAAATCACTCATTTCGGGAAGTTGTTGTAAGTCTTTTAGCAAAGTTGCATTGTTATCTGGTTCAGGTTCTGTGTTTGTTTGTTCATTATTTTCCAAGGAAGTGTCCCCCAAACTTGATTCAACAACCTTTTCAATGTCAGGCCATGCTTTCCTCCACGATTTGACAAGTGTAGATTTTGGTATTTCATCAAATGATGCTCATGAAGATGCCGGTTAAAGTGGCGGGACGGTTAAAGCGGCGCCGTTTAAGAGAGCGTCTACTGTACTTAACTTTCCTCGGCCGCTGGACCCCCATCACCGACCCCCTTCGTCTCTGTCCAAATTCCATCTTATACCCTCCATTACCTTAGTGACTGGGCTTAAATATAAGATTGCTATCAGCAAGTGCCGCTAGCACATAAAACACAGTTTACAATTCTTTGAAATAAAAATAAATAAAAACCCTACAGTAGCAATAGGCAGCCCGCTCACTGGGTAGAGAAGATTATCTCCACATTTATGCACCTCTAACCACAGTTGACACAGGAAGGGGGAGAAATGTTCCCTGGCCCTGTACACAAAAATTTTATAATACATTATAGATTAGAGTATACTTAACTTTCCTTGGACTCTTAGTTGAAACATTTATTATTTTTCTTTTATATATGTATTTGTTTTTACTATACTGTTTTATTTTTATATTAACAATCACTTCTTTCCTAAAACAAACAACGGCTTACATCAGGAAAGAATATAACATATTTTTAAAATCTGTTGAATATGAAACAAACTAATACTACCTACCCAATAAAACAGATTTAAAAAATCTAAATTCTACATGACAATATGAGAAGCTTAAATAAAAATTTTGATGAATTGCAAATCTTATTAAAATATTTCAGACTTAGCTTTGACATCATAATTCTCAGTGAATGTTGGTTAAACGAAAAGTCTTGGAAATTGTTGTATATACTCGTAGTACCTACTCAACTTTAATTAATAATAAACAAAATGATGGCATAATTGTATATATAAAAAAAAAAACGAAATAAAAGCTAAAGTGAAGGAAACCACTGTCATAAACACCAATATCTTTCAATAAGAATTGGAGAGGAATCAACTATATTAGCAATCTATTGATTACCTTATTATTAAATCCTTAGACGGGGAACTCTCTCTCTACTAATAAGGAACTCCAGGTCAATTTTATTTTTATTTTTTATATTAATAAACTAAAATACCAGTATATTTCTTTTTTACTAAAGTTAGTCTACATAGTTAAAATAATTTTCAAAGTTTCAATTTTACAAAGGCCGCCAAAACGCTCCAAATCTATGGCCGATTGGTTTTGATAAGTTTTGAGGTTAGAATGTCAACTGTCAAAACAAGGATGAGCTTTACCGTATATAATTGTATATTATATTCATGGTAAACCATAACTAAACATAAGTAATAAAATTATGTACCTTTTTAGAAACTTAAACTCAAAGAATAGTAGTAGTATTGAGCATTAACATTATCATAATGTCCGTATTGGTAATTGGTTTGATCGTGAATACTCTAATCTCTTTCATGGATAATAGTTGTTTATATTGAACAGCAATTATAGAGTTTAAAGTCACCTAAATTAAGTTAAAATTTTTCCAAAACTAAAAAAAAGTACATTTTAAAAATACAAAACAAAATCAAAAAATAAATTTTTCATACTAATCTAAAAACAGAATGCACATGTGAGGTCAGATGTACCAAATGCAATGGTACCAACATAACACAGTGTTTTGATGAGCTGATTTTTTATTCACTTTTAAATAACGATTTATAAATTCTACGTATAATTATATATAAAGAAAGTTATATATTCAGAATCGGCATTTGCTGTCTATATGAATATGTATTTTTAAAGTCAATGTATTTTTCACTTATTATATCAACTTGAAAAATTGCATCATGCCGTAGCCCTGAACAACTCACTCATGCTATCAACCGTTCCCTGAATTATAACATGGGTAATCTTGTATTCGTCACTTTTCATGTATTAATGCATATCTATCATTATTTTATATTGTAAATTACTTTTAATATATACCTGATGAGGGAAGGGTATTTCCGAAACTGGTCGAGATTATTATATTGAATTGAAGTGGTTCAAAACAAATTTATACCTTTATATTATATTACAAACTATTTCATAATTATGGCCAGTCAATGAAGAACTTCTAAATTGGTTTCCATTTCTGTCAGCGTATTCAGAAGATGCGTTTGTATAATTTGCACATTTTAAAGTCTTCTGTAAAGGCATTTCGAATGTCAGTGTGTGTTCAGGTTTTCAAGAATCATTTTCCTTAATTGCAATTAAAACCGTTTAATTTTAGCGATGTCATATTTTTAGGCAATTTTATTAGTGCGAGCAACTAACTAACTGTGATGAGCTCTAAGTCTCCAGTGATTCCTAGGTAAATGACAATATGAAATGTCGATATTACAGTATTTATAGTGGCTACGTTACAAGGGTTATTCGAAGTAATGAAGTACACGCGAGACAACCTTTCGCTCGTATATATTAACACCGAGTCATGCTATCTCTGTCGTAGTCGGTTGTCCCTTTCATACTCTTGGACATGCGTTCACACCACACTAACCCATCACATCGCTTCCCCGCAGGAGTAGACATGGAGGAAAGACCGCCAAAAATTTCGGTCTTAGCACACACTCCTTGCTTCGTTCACATTCATGCATCGTCTCATACATACTCTTCTGTCATTTTGACTCTTGACATGGCCCGACTCAAGTATTTGGTTCACTCGATCGTTCCGTGTCTTCCTCGGGCGTCCCCGAATTCTTCTACCATTCGCATTCACGTCATATATTCTCCTTGTACTTCTTTCTTCGTTTATCCGCTCTACTAATCCAAACCATCTAAGCATCCATTTCTTAATTTTACTCATTACACTTACTTCAGCCATGCATTATTTGCGAATCTCAACATTTTTCTCATGGTTTTACCACACATAGGCTTCAGGGATCTCATTTAGACAGCATTCAGTTACCTTTCATCCATATATCAGGGTTGGTATCAGCACTCCATTGTGGACTGCTAGTTTCGCTTCTTTCGACATTTTTTTCTTAGCGCCAACTGCGTTTAGTCCTCCGTTAATGGAGTTTCCTGCATTCACCCTTCTTTCGATATCGCTATCAATCTTTCCATCTCTCGTAAACATACTTGGTCTCTAGCTAATGTCAATTAGATTTTCAAGTTCATGGTTCATTAAAATTCAGTACGATCCATTTTCAGGTGAAGATCCAAAGTATTTTGCATTTAAAGCCTGCTTATTTTGTTTTTTTTTTTTGGGTTAGGTTAGGTTTCCCTGGGGAACCCACATGGTCATAATTTGTTACATAATATGGTTTTTTTGTTACAGTAATCATGGATAGGTCACAGCAACCTTACCTCCCGCCGTATGAGCAGTCCCAGGCGATGCACAACTCCTCCGCATACGGATTCGTTGCCCCCGGACCGGGAAACCCTTATCCTCAGGGGGGCGGCTACCCCCACGGGCCCGGTCCCGCTCAGGGCGCTGAATACAGCACGGGTCCGCCCTCGAATCCCAATTACCCGCAGCCCAGCAAGGAAGGCCCCTATCCTGGGATGGGGGATGCCAGCGGGCAGCAGCCCACCGCGCCCAGCGATCCTGGGTACGCCCCCCCTGGTACGCAGTACCAGCAGCCGCACTTCCAGCAGCCGCAGTTTGTTGGGACCACACACACGTTCGGTGAGAAACCATTATCATATTATTTAATAAGTATTTTATTTAACATCGATGTAACCTAACCTAACAAATATACAACAAAAAAGAAATAAATGTCCCAATAAACTGCTTTTTAGTATTTAATCATAAAATTTTGGTACTTCTTGATGAAAGTTGACGTTAAAAATAAGAGGAAAATTACTGGGTAGGGGTAGGGTTAGGGATTATAAAACTTTACTCAACTATTAATAACCCCGGGCAATGCCGGGTACTTCAGCTAGTTATTTATATACTTTTGTAATTTTTTAAATTGTTATTAATGTTTCGGTATACAGTAGATGCTCTCTTAACCAGCCTTGATGGGACTTGATTAGTAATAATATCAGTTGTAATCTGGGAATCGAACCCAGGACCTCTGTCTTACCGGGACAACGCTCTAACCACTATCGGTAAAAAAGGCTTGAATGAAAACAGATCTCATTAGCTCAGTGGTGCTTTTTACATACAAATGTTTATTTTATTTAGTTTATAGTATTAAGGTAGATTAAAATATATATATAATTCACATGCATATATATACCCATATTTATACATATACACTGTTAGCGGAAACTCGTGGTACAAGCGGGAAACTGGTGAATCTACACCACATGGAAAACCCTAAAAAAAACAATAAAAAAAACTAAATGGTTAAAAAAAAATTGCAGCCGTGATACCAACCCTGTAGCGACCTGTTTTTTTAATGTTCTATTTTTAAAATACCAACTTTGGACTCGATTTACTCGAAAATTAAAACTCAAATCAAAAAAAATTGTACCACAAGATCGAATCGAATTGCGATGATTCAACTTTCCCGGTTGTACCATGAGTGTCAAAAATAAATAAATATATTAAAACGTAAAAATAACAAAACTAAAAGCTAAAGCGGTAACCGGATAAAATAGAACAGTGACAAAATAGAACTTTTATGTTCTATTTTGTCACTGTTCTATTTTATCCGGTTACCGCTTTAGCTATAGCATGGAAGAATTAAACTCGTAGATAATAGAAGCAAAGGAAGCTATGGCATGGAAGTGTAACGACCGTCGATGCCGAGCTGCAACCAAACTGCACAGACTAACGGCATCAAAGCGGCTATTTAATGAAAGTTATGTGTTTGGTGTTAAGGTAGAAACAAAGGTAGTCTATGCGTAGATGCGATTTGCAGTAGTATGGGTACCAATGTTGACGGCACTCGTTTCATATTAATAGTGGCTCATGGTCCATCTCCCTTGTGTCTATTATCTATGGCTTCAGCTATAGATGTAGGAACTGAAGAGGTAAACCTATAGAAGTGTATTGTGACGTGACGCGTCTGTGAAATTTTACCACTTGTGAACACTAGAGACATCTACGCAAAAATCACAATAAGTAGCTATTCTGGGAAAACCACTTATACTAAACACATTCATGTTTGCTAAATACATAATCACATTATCTTATAAGATGGTACAATTTACGAAAAATGTAATTCTGTAGAACACAAGTCAGTAATTACGATTATGCAATCAGCAAGGCCATGGCACTTAGAATGCATTTTCTTCCTGGCAGATGAGGAAAGGCTCATTTCAAAGGTTAACAAGTAAACAGAAGGCATCAATGTGCTATAAGGAAAATTCTATTAATTATTGTATGATGTTACATTGTATGATCGTGTGAAAAATGTTGAGATTCGTAAAGAATTCGCAAGGCTGATATATGCGTAATGAGCAAGATTAAGAAAGGGACGCTTAGATGGCTCGGGCATGTAGAGCGAATGAATGAAGAAAGGAGTGTAAGGAGAATATATGACGCAAATGTGAATGGAAGAAGAAGCCGGGGACGTCCGAGGAAGACATGGCATGATCAAGTTAATCAAATACTTGAGTCGGGCCATGTCAGAAGTCGGAATAACAGAAGAGAATGTATGAATGTGAATGAAGCAAGAAGTGTATGCCAAGATGGAATTGTTTGGCAGTCCGTCCTCTCTGCCTACCCCTGCGGCGAAACGGCGTGATGGTTAGTTAGTTAGCTATTAATTATTAAAATTATCTTATTATTGTCTAACTCAGAGGTTCCCAACCATTTGGGCCCATTGCCCGCTCTTCAAATATGTTTTTCTTCAACACCTATTTTGTTTTATTTACATTTATTAACATTTAAAACCTCCTAAACTACTTTTATAGTTTGTCAGCAAGTACGTATTAACTACATATATAATATGATACATTTAAATATTACATAGTATAACCTTGACTCTGTGCAGAAACGGGCGGTCCGTTTGATAGATTCGCCTATCTTAACAAACGGATGGCAATTTTTGCAACACAGTCATCAGCTGTGAATGCTGTCCTTGTTCTGCTGGTATTTTAACGGAAGATGTCTGGGGAACTAGCGTGTCATTGATCCCTTTGGCACCGGTGCACAATCAGACGGCAAATGAGCGACCAACGTTTGTACACAGTTGACACTTGTCAAATGAAAACGAATCGCTTCTACGACTCGTTCTTGTGTTCGATAGCCCGGCTGTGGAATTATTTGCCGACCTCTGTGTTTACTCCATCCTCTCTTCAAGATCTAGGTTCACTCCTTCCTCTAAAAGACCCTCCACACAGCAGTGGCGTGCAGTCCATAAATGCTGAAAAGCTGTGCCTACCTTTCTTTTTCCAGTTTTGTCAGAATGCATTATTTCATGACCGTTCTTCCATAAGAAATCTTTGTCCCATCCGATTGCCAATCAAGTGTCGGGCTTTCAAACACCCGTTTAACTGTTGCGTTATATATTATCTAGTTGCAGTGCCGGTGCTTGTGGCCCCCGAGCAGCGGCTGGGCCCGCAGTCTTGCTCTGCCGCCTGCCCCAAGTGCGGGGAGGTGGTGCGCACCACGGCCACGAGCTCTCCCAACATGCTGGCCTGGCTGAGCTGCAGTGTCATCGCCATTCTCGGGTAATTATTACATCGTGCTTACTTTTACCTTCTCTCTATGGTTCATCTTCACTTTGCACATCTCAGGGTGGTAGTGATGGGCCATCACTCATTTTATTAAGAGCGGGAGTCACAGCAACCAGCCCTATATTTTTGTATGACTCAAAAGTACAAGTCAATTGAACGCCGGGACGGCTTGTGACTTTATTGTGCTAGAGTGCTAATATTGGAAAAAACGACATTATTGATATTATAGCTGAAAATATTTTTTTTAATTATTCAAAATAATTTTTGCTAAGGGTTTCAATTTGGTCGATTGAACCCCTAACTTAAAAATATTCTTACAATTTTTTTTTTGTTTTTTCAGCTAAATAACATCAATAATGCAGCTTTTTTCAATCTTAGCACTCTAGTATACCAAAATGTCACGCGTCACCCCTGATTGAACGACAGTTCATTTAAGAGCCAGCCGTGGCTCCCACGACTCCCAGCTCATACAACTCCTAGCTCCTACGACTCCCAGCGTATAGGTGTAGGTACATAACGTCCAGATGACAGACTGTCAGACGCAGTTCACATACATGTGCCTACACACGTGTAAATGTGGTAATTATTTTTATCTCTACACAGGAATGTGTGTGAACCCTAGACAACAAAGGGCATGCTTTAAGATGCATCATGGTGCCAAATATCAATTACAAGTCCCACGGTCATGAGTATAATTTTGCCTTGTAGAAGCTAGACATGTATATAATGATTATATATAAATAAATTTGAATAAAGGACCTTATCTAAAGATGCGTCATCGTAGAAATGCGTAAGAATTCTATCGAGATATGTCGATCTTTTGAGATAAATAAACAATAATCTTTCTTAAGTGGTTCCAAAGTTTGTCAAAAGAGTTATTGTTTGCCTTTCATGTGGCAATTCTTTATTATTGAGTTTGTGTTTATCACGCCTTATGCGTCTATTTATAGGTTGAAGGTTCAGAGGATAAAGCTGGCTGCCTGTATTAGAACATTCTTTTTCATGAATGACTTCCACTCTCGTTTCATTTGCATTAGCAGTGGGCGAAGCGGCTCGGTTTAGCGAGCCTGATCAATAAATCAGCTCTCTGTAATGTACCGGATCGGTGATCCGGCTCGATTGAATGATGGTTCGCGTCCCCCCGCACCATGCCCTTTCCCCAGCTCCCCCCGCCCTCCTAAATCCTTTGTTTCTCTCCTGTTTGGCAATACCAGTAATGTCAATACGGTGATCATTATATGATTATATGCACGTTGCACATCTTTTGTCCTATTTATTAATCATTTGTGCCCGGAATACATTTGTAATTGTTAAATATTACTGACTTTGTTGTTCTAATTAAAAAATTCATGATGTCGTCAAGTAAAAAAAGTGAAATTTGGAATAATTTTTCTGTTGCCACTAATAATAAAGCCAAATGCGTTAACTGTTAAAAGCTAGTTAGTATAAACGCTGGTTCGACTGGAAACCTTTCGAGGCATATGAAAACGAAGGACCCCACTGTTGAAATCTTCAGGCAAAATGTGAGAATTCAAGAAAATTCTCTGGAGATAATTGAAAGTCGGAATAATCCCGATCCATTCGTAAGTGACATTTCAACCATACCTTCATTGTCCATAGACCAACCAAACCCACCTCAACGTTCTCAACCAGAAGTTTTTTCAACAGCACCGGTAATAGTAAGACAACCTTCTATATCAGGATATTTAAAATTAAATCGGCCACCACATATTGCAAAATCGAAGGAGATTGACCGTCAATTAATTAAAATGATTGTCAAAGAGTATCAGCCCTTTTCCGTAGTGGAGGATGTAAAATTTAAAGAACTTCTGAGAATGCTTTGTCCAGAATTCCTGGTAGAAAGACGATATCGTCCAGCTTGATTCCCCAACTTATGAACATTACAATGGAACAGGTAAAAGCGAATGTAGATCAGGCATTTGGAGTATGTCTTACAACGGATGGATGGATGTCTTTGAATAACATTGGTTATGTCGCAATTACTGCTCATTTTATTAATAGCCATATCAAAATGACATCACATCTACTGGGATGTATTACTTTTAGTCAAAGGCATACTGCTGATAATTTATGTGATCTTTTGAAAAGTTAAATTGCTAAATGGAAATGGGAAAATAAAGTAGTCGTTATTGTAAGTGACAATGCGGCAAATATTGTAGTCAGAATTCACCTCGGTGGATGGCGCCATTGGCCATGTTTTGCACATACTGTTAATTTGGTTGTGCAGACTAGCTTAAAAGAAATTAAATCTGTTATTGACAAGGTTAAGTCGGTTGTAAAATTTTTTAAAAGAAGTTCATTTGCCCTAGCACGATTCAATGCTATGCAAGAACAAATGGGCTTACCAATTCTAAAGTTAAAACAAGATGTAATAACCCGTTGGAACTCAACATATGATATGCTGTTACGTATCAATAAACGAAAAGCTGCTGTAGTATCGACGCTGGCAATAGATTTAAATACAATTTCACCTCATGAATGGGACGTTATCGTCAAATCCATTGAGGTTTTAGATATTTTTAATGTAATGACTGAAGAAATAAGTTCGGAAAAATCAACATCTATGTCAAAAGTATTAATTTGTGTAAGTGCGATGAAGAATCACATTGGTAATTATGTAAACCAAACATTATCAGAACCAACGGAAATATCAAAAATGGTAGCAAAGCTGAAATCACAATTAGATGAGCGATTCAAAGCCATGAATCTAATGAACTATCGGCGCAAGCCACCATTTTGGATTTGGATTGGATCCACGATTAAAAAAAACTGCATTTTTGGACGAACACAAATATGATATTGCATTCAGAAAATTACAACAAAAAGTATATGCAGTTCAATTAAATTTACCTGTTAGAATGGAGTCACCGAATGCAATAACAGGCCCTTCAAGAAGTGAGACAGTTACTTCGGCATCGGTATTGTCACTTTTATGGGGACATTTTGATGCTCTAGTAAAAGATACAAGGGCATCACGTAACCCCGTACGTAGCTGCTGGAATTGTAGAATTGGATAAATATATGTCTGAGCCACTCATTGATCGACACGAGGACCTATTATGGTGGCACCAAAGAAGATTGATTTATTGATTTATCCACGACTCTACGAAACGATTAAAAAAAGACTATGCCTAACAGCAACCTCGGTGCCCTGTGAAAGAATATTTTCCAAAGCTGGCCAAACGCTCACCCAAAAAAGGTCTAACATGACATCATCAAAACTATCCTATGTTTTGTTTTTAAATTATAATCTATAAAAAAGTGTTTTTGTTAATTTATTGTTGTTTTTGTTATTCATTAAAAATCAAATCGGTGAGTCGTGTTAACTATCTGGAACAATAAACAAACTAAAAGAATAATTATTTAATTGCGCCATAAATAAGTGTAACCAAAATTTAAAAAAAAAAAGTGTTGTAATAAAAAAATTATTAGGAAAATAATGCTGTGTTATACCTTCAACACACAACAAACATTATTATACCCATGTAAGTACTCGATGCTAAGATAAATTTTCAACTATTATTTAGATAGCAATGATTTACTCAAAATAAATTATCAACATAATACTTTAATTCATGTTATTGTTAAAAGCTCAACCTTGTTCTTGTTACAATAAACAATACAATGTAGCCCGAGTGCTGACGCCACCACTGAAGTGTTTGAATTACGAATCCTTATTTATTTTTTTACATGAATACCGCACAAGAGTCCCAACTGCTCTCAACCGTCTGGAGCCATTGAGACTATGGCATCCCCAATTGGGGAATGTTGTGAGGCTGAGGTATTGGAGAGGGGAAGGAGAAGGGGAAGAGGAAGGTGGGGAAATACCTGGCTCTTCAGATCTGGTCACCAAACACGGCTTAAAGCCATTTCAAGCAACTTTTCAATTCTGAACGGTGGTCTTTCACCAGGGCGATACTGAGAGTATCTTCCACTCTATATTATGACGTATAAGAAATTTTATGTATCTGTGATCGAACGATCAACCCGGATCGGTAGTGATCTGTGAGCCGTAAGACCCGTTGATTTAACAAGATCACACGGATCTCGCGGCTCACCGGGTCAGTCGGCTCACCGGCTCACTGGGCTCACTAGCTCACCGGGTTTTGCAAAGATATGCGAATCGCGAAGAGCCATGAGCCGTGAAGATCGTTCATCGCGAGCCGGCTCTTTCAATCCGTATGGAGATCCGGAACACTGAGCCGTCTCGTTCGCAAACGACTCACTTCTAATTTGCATTCTTTTAGCTGTATTCTTGGGAACGAAGTTGTCAGTAATATAATGTGGAATATCCATCACAGCTGTGGGTTCCTCTGGCTGAATGTGCTGAGGCGAGAACAATGTCTGCGGTTTTTCCTCAGGCAGTGTTGTGAGGGTGGACTTCGAGCCAGCCACCAATCAGTGCATCCAATATTGTAATGAGCCACATAATTCATTAGCAGGCCGATGGCTGATCCTTCATGTCATGTCGATATCGTGGAACTTTATCATTATATATCGATGATCGTATGAAACACAAGTAAACCTCGATATAGGCTTAGTCCTAGTTAGGTTAATAATTGAAATGTATAAAAAAATTTATTTGAAGATATTTAAAACAAAAAAGAGTTCAATGTTGTCATGGTACGGTTTTCCAGGAGTCGTACGCTCGCGACTCATCAAAATGGGTCAGCACAAATGAGCGGCTCGTTCGTGGAGCGACTCATCGCTATAGGATGGGGATGCTCTCCACTGGTTGTGGTCCCTCGTCTTTTGCCTCCAGTTCTCAGTCCTTCCCGTCCTCCAAGCCTTATCCACGCAATCTATCCACCTCTTCCTTGGCCTGCCTCTCGGTTGTGTCTACTGGAGCACCCTCAGTCATAGTTCTTGGTGTCCTTTCATCCGGCATTCTGTCAATATGTCCAGCCCTTGCAGTTTTTGGGAATTATGAATTAGATTTTTGAGTGTATGATTATTTTAAATCCTGTATGATCCGTTTTCAGGCGTAGCTCCAAAGATTTTGTACTATTAGCTACTTTTTTATTATTTAATATTTAGGCAGCGTTCTGATGATGCACTTGTATCTAATTTCAAAATAAATCATTCCTTTCTTCTCTCCAAATGAGAATCCAATGGAGCTTTAAATTGATGTGTTTGTAGCATCGATGACATGTGCAAGGAAGTGTTTCCTAGGATTGGATGCAAAAAGTATTTTATCCACGGAGGTTTACATTTGTGATGGTGGTGTATGTCTTGACTACCAGGGCAACTATAATCTCCGTATATAATTTTGAAAGTCTCAATCAACTCATCCCTTTCTCTTCTTTCTTTTAATGTTGGTAATTTCTTGAGTCTATCTTCATAGTGCAGGTCTTTCAAAGCTCTACATAATATATCTTTTCCAAATATGGAGTGCATATTCCAGGAGAGGTCGCACATATGTTTTATATGTTTTTAACATAATGTCCGGTGCTGCATCAAAGCAGGATTTCCTGATTAAGTAGTTCCCGACAATCCCAACGATATGCGGTTCCCATTTCAAGTGTTGTGAGATGGTTACTCCCAGGTCTTGTTGTAGCGTCACTGCTCTTAGAGGTGTTCCATTAAGTTTGCATGCAAGCTTAGGGTTAGATTTTATTTTAGAAAAGTATTTTGCCTTCAAAGACTGTTAATTTTGTTTCTTTGTTTTAAGTCATGTTAGCTCAGTTTGGTTTAGGTTAGGTTAGGCACCATGTCTGACAACCGCAGGTTCTGGTCCAAACTACATCTCTGATTGATTGTAATTTGCACATTTTCTGTTTCAGCTGCTTCTGGGGCTGTTGCCTCATTCCGTTCTGCATTGAGCCGTGCCAGGATGTGGACCACTACTGTCCCAGGTGCAAAACCCACCTCGGCAAGTACTCGCGCCTGCGCTAGACACTCCATTCTTCAACCGCCATTCGGACCGCCTGCATGATGCCGATTCACTGTCAGACCTGCTCCACACTCATATTCGTACAGCCAGGACATCATAGTAACAAACAAAATCATTCAGTGAATCATATCACCGCAACATTTTGAGAATTGTATCCCCGATTCATTTGAAGAATCATATTACTGATTCATTTGACTAATGATATTACCGATTAGTTTAACGAATCATATTACTGATTAGTTCGATGAATCATATTACCGAGACATTCGTCTGATCGTATCACCGAATCATATTACCGAGAGATTCGTCTGATCGTATCACCGAATCATATTACCGAGACATTCGTCTGATCGTATCATCGAATCATTCAGTGAATCATATCACCGGGACATTCGGCGAATTGTATCGCCGAGACCATTGAACAGAAAATCAATAGAAGTGTGATGTATACCGATTTGAAAGAAATGTTGCCAATTAGCATATTACCTGTTGGCTCCTATGCCCCAAACAGGCTGATGAAATCATCTGTTCAAAGAAAAATTTAATTATTTGAAAATTATCAGTTTCAGCAGAACAGATACTTCGGGTAAACAAACACGTCCATAACACATTTATATCCAGTGGCGGCTCGTGACTTTTGAGTGAACTAGATTGCTAAGATTGAAAAATACAACATCAATAACATCGTATTTTTCAATCTTAGCACTCCATCTCACTCCAAAGTCACGAGCCACCACTAGTTGTATTTTATTATCTCTTCAGTAGCTGAAACATTGGGCGATATTTTACAATTTCCCTATTGTTGTGTGTCGAGTTTGGATCGCACCGTTGTGGTTTGAATAATCATTGGGCTGCTATCGAACGTCGCACGTAAACCCCACCACACCGTTGCCTCCTCCGCAGTAACGGTTATTCTATTGGAGTGGAAAGCGCCGTGATTTAAAATAATCAAAAAATAGAAATTCTCACCGTGAGTGCCATAGAGCAGCCATAAGCTTAGCTTACTTGAATGCGTACCCCATATCCTATGGGATAGTATATTAACAACCAATCACACTGTGCGCTTTCCGATTATACTTTATCGATTTGATATTTACGCTTTAAATTTTCTTTTTATTGTGATTACCGTATAAGAGTCTTAACTGGCCAGAGCCAGTGGGACTATGTATGTAGGTTTTTGTGAGGCTGAAGAAAGTCTGGCTGTTCAGATCTGGTCACCAATCGCGACTAAATGACGGTCTCTCATCAGGGTCTCATTTCATATTGGAATCTCAGTACAGTTAGTAGTTACCTGGCGGAAGCTCAACATTCCTCGTTATCAGCCCGACTTCCTTCCACTTCACAACTTTCCCCGACCCGGTGGTGCCGTAGTTCCACTGGCACCAAACTCTTTTGCGTCACGTAAAAAAAAAATATGTCCAATATTACCTATTTATTTTAAGTTACCATTTAGCCATTGAATACTTAATAAAAACTAATTGTACCCACCCACCCACTTGGGTTGTTTTGTAATACGTACATAATGTTACACTATTTTATTAATAACTATTATCCCTATTGTTACGTATTTTCAATCAATACAAATTTATCGCTTTGCGTATTTATACATTTTAAGGTTAAACGAAACGAGATACGCGCTCACAGAGATGGCGCTAATTCAGATTTTTTTCTTGTATTTTTTCGGCATTCACTATATAGCAATTTCTAGACATTTTGTTTGGAAGTTTTATTTACTATGTACTATTGCTATTTTTGATTTATTAAATTCGCTAACGGTTTCGACACAACCGCGCCATTCACTAACTTTCTTAAAACTTTAGATGGATAGATATTTTTTAATAAAACTTTCTTAGCATTTGATGCTTTTAAATATTGAGATGAACCGTCTGTTGGCGATTGTACGTACAGAATATGACATGGAATAAATTTTTTGTAAGATCAAAGCTTAAGTCCCTCAAGAAACTTATAAAAATATTATAAATGTTAATTTTACAATAATATGTACATATTTTTATGAGTTTCTTAAAAGACTTACATTTTAAAAGCTTCTTACGCTTTTTAAGGTCCAGCCCTAAATATTATAAATATTTCAATAAATACCAACTCTTCTTGTGCCACCAATCTTCCAATAAATGTAACATCAATAGAAAAGGAGGATAAAATAGCAACTGTAAAACTATCGTCTCTATACTTAAATTTTCTAATAAAACTGTGTTCATCTGAAGCGACCTGCCAGGTGAGTATGTTTTTCTGTATCTGCCTGTACATAATTAGTTAAAGAATAGGAAGTAATATTTGTACAGCACCCCCTTGGGGTGATTTTTCACAAGAACGGCGCTATACAAATCATCCAATTATTATTATTTAAATCTACAGTAACAATTTATTCCATTCATCTTCCGTATGTACACCCGTCAGAGAACAATTCAATTCAATATTTAAAAGCTTTACGTGCTAAAAGTGTTGTTTTCTACAATATTTAAATTAGCGCCATCTGCGTGCGCCTATTACGTTTCGTTTAGCCTTAAATGTAACGTAACTAAGTTTATTATTTTTAAGCAAAACACCGAAAAGGTGCCTTTAATTATTGGAATTAAAATTATGTAATTATATTAAATACTCGATTTATTGTACACTGTGTGTTTTATTTTGATTGTAGTTTACTTCATTACAATATCATTATTTTAAAATTAACTTCACACATGGGGATGCTGAATGGAGTGTCTTTTTGAGAAAAATAAGGAGTGAACCTGGGCCTCGCAGAGATCTGTCTTGTAGAAGGTGGGAAACACTAGGCCGAGCTGTTGTGCGCAGAACAAGTGTTAGAAACGACCCCTTCTCATATGTTAAATGTCTACCGTGTACAAACATTGGGCGCACGTTTGGCGTGTTTCCCGACTGTTCACCAGTGCCGAAGGGATAAAGACGCTAGTTTCTCAGAGCATCTTCCATTGAAAAAGCGGTTGAACAGTGTCAGCAATTTTATGTTTGACTGGTTTTTAACGTATAACGGTGGCAATTGACTCGAGCATTCGATTCACCCGAATATTCGCTTATCTCGAGCAATGTTCACGGTGCCTGAATATTTGGCTCCGCCGTACTCTACTCCCAGTCGAATTGGTCGAAATAGAAGTCGTGTGTGCTGCATTTCTTCTAATTCGATGCTGCTATTTAAAGAAGTGTTTGGGTGACAAATAAGAAAATGTAAATAAAAAATATCTAACAGACTTGCGCGCTACGTGTGCTAATTGACATGTTGTGCCGAATGGGCAGAGCACGCTCGCTATATTGACGTGGCGGATATTCTTGCTGCAACGTGTTAACGAGCGAAATGCTCAAGTCAGTCAGTCGCCACCATAATATTGCATCATTATAAAGTTGCTTGTGCAATAATGGAGGACTTATCTAGTCTATTATTAGGGTGTTTGTCCACCACCGCTGTCACTGAGAAATGAGATTATTTCAGACTGAGTTCTGAAAAACGTGACGGTGATATAATAAAAACGTGTCCACCGTGACTGATCTCGATGCTTGCTCCCGCTATCATGCGTGGTAGGCGCACAGGTTTTTGTAGGTGCAAGTAAATTAAAATTGCAGTGAAAAAAATTATCATGTACCTACAAATTTCGTCTTTGTCTTTGATTTATTGTAATTGTTTTCTAGTGGAATTATTATTCCCTTAAATATTATTTATTCCAAAAGTTATAAACAGGTGCATTTTAATGGGTTAGCAAGTCGCCACTATTCCATAAAAGTGTAATACAAATTTGTGGAAGGTTTCCAAAAAAAAAAACATTGAAAAAAAAGATAAGTTCAGACGTGTTTTGTACTGCCGACGTTTCGGCTCGTCCACAATCTTGGGCCGAATTCAAGCGGCAGCGTCGAACTACTCACAATCTCGGCGCCCGAGATGACGGTGCTCAGATGACGGACGTGCGGTGGACACTCGGTCATAGTAATGTATGTATCTCTACTTCGGCGATGTCATCTCGATCTCGGTGACGGCGGCGGTAGACGAACGCACTCAGTCTCTCAACAGAGCGAGAGGTATTTAACACTGGATTGAGGTGCAAATAATAAATATACAGTGGCTAAAGAGGACATCATACTGAAAATTAATTACAAAACAATTTTTTTTCTCAATATTTATTATTCATACTTAAGCAATTGGTAGAGGATTACAAACATGTTAAAATACCGGCAGATATATTGTACTTATGAGACTATTTGAAGCCGTTCCATACATCAGGTTTCAGGCTTACATCAAAGAGATACACATTTCAAAAAGGCTTACACTTTTACACAAACATTGTAAATTTCCCATACAAAACCTTAAAGCGTATGTCTTGTATATTGATGGCTCAAAACTAAGACATTGTAATTCCAATTTTTGGCGAAATGAGTTACAAACGACTTCTAAGGAGAACCCAAATTGTATGGTGTAAAAATATGGCATCTCCGACTCGCCATTCCGAAGTTAATTACACATTACTTGTTTACAGAAATACAATATCTTGGCTTTAAGCCATTAATATTACAATATTATTATTTTTAATACGATATGTTATACTAATACGATTATAAAAATACTTTTGTATTCGGGGGCAGCCTTCCGTATTAAAAGCGGATTATTTTTAATTTGTATTGTGTAATAGTAACATACTGTTATATTATAATGTTACATTTAATTTACCGAAATGTTGGAAAAACATTTTTAATAGCAGCAATTAAATAATAATAAATGCGCAGTGTTAGGGTTCAACTGAGAAATAAGGGATAAGAGTAAATATCATGTCATAAGCAATGAAAGATGACACCATTGCATTGGATCCAATGAGGGTTATGGCCAATTGGGGATGATGGTAAATGGGGGTCATAAGCAGTGAGAGATGATATAATGATGCGCCCTTGAGGTGATTTTCCCACGAAAACGGCGCAATAGAAGTAATCCAATTATTATACCAAATAAGGGATTATAACCAATGAGGGATTACATACCATAGTCAATGAGGGATCATAAACAATGAGAGATGATGATAAATAAGAAATCATAAGCAATGAGAGATGATACCAACTGGGTGATAATATCCTATGAGCATTATAGGCAATGAGTAAACGAGGAATCGAAAGCAATGAGAGACAATACCAAATGAAATTATATATATCCAATGAGCAGCATAGCCAATGAGGGATGGTAGGAAATAAAGGATCATAACCAATGAAATGATACCAAATGAGGGATCATCAGCATGATCTCATAAATTATGAATTATAAGCAAGGAGAGATGATCCAAATGAGGGATCATCAGCATGATCTCGTAAATTATGAATTATAAGCAAGGAGAGATGATACCAAATGAGGGATCATCAGCAATGATCTCGTAAATTATGAATTATAAGCAAGGAGAGATGATCCAAATGAGGGATCATCAGCATGATCTCGTAAATTATGAATTATAAGCAAGGAGAGATGATACCAAATGAGGGATCATCAGCAATGATCTCGTAAATTATGAATTATAAGCAAGGAGAGATGATCCAAATGAGGGATCATTAGCAATGATCTCGTAAATCATGAATTATAAGCAAGGAGAGATGATCCAAATGAGCGATCATTAGCAATGATCTCGTAAATCATGAATTATAAGCAAGGAGAGATGATACCAAATGAGGGATCATCAGCAATGATCTCGTAAATTATGGATTATAAAGCAAGGAGAGATGACCCCAAATGAGGGATCATCAGCAATAATCTCGTAAATTATGGATTATAAGCAAGGAGAGATGATACCAAATGAGGAGTGATTTCAAATGAGGGATGAGAGAAAAATAAGTTATGCAAAAGTTGGAAAGTAACAAACTCGGAATGAAAGTGGAATGACGGCTGAAAGCAAAATTGTGATTTAGAATCAATATCACTTACTTAAAATTAGTTATTTTGATCCAAGCACAAAAAATATGCCACCTTAATATTAAATAAAATAGTAACACATTTCATTTTTTTACATAATCTTAAAATAAATTATAATAAAACTGTGATGAAGGAAACTAATTTAGGAGACTTAAAATAAATTTGTACGTCCTCAAATTTAAATTCTAATATTCACTAAGTCTATTATTTCGGTGGAATAAAATTGTACTTGAAATAATTAAAAAGTAAAGATTAAATAGTATTAATACAAATTGTAAAAGTTTTTGGTTTGAATGCATTTTTTAAAATAGTGTCTACAGCAGTCTTAAAAAAAGAATTTATAAATAATTGAAAATACACTTTGTATATACCACTTTACTTAAAATATATAAATATTTCTACATGTTTCGATAGCAATGCTATCATCTTCAGGAATAAATGAATACTAAAAAATAATTTCAAGTATAGAAAAATGATAAAAAATTTAAAACATAAAGAATATACAAAATATGACCATAATTAGATCTAGTCACAAAACCCAGATAAGATGTCTTTAAGCAACATTCGAAATCTAAATGACAGTTTTTATCCAGAGTGATTTAAAAAAGTGAATATCGCACAAGAGCCACAACTATCTAGAGCCAGTGGGACTATGGTATCACAAATTGGGGTAAGCTATGAGGCTAAAAGTAATATGGAAGGGAAATAGGAAGGTTGAGGGGTATGAAAGGGAAAAATGTATGAGAGGTGGGTAGGAATCTGGGGGTCAGGAGTGATGGATGGACATATGAATCCATCAGACGATGGGTCGAGAGTCCGGCTAGAGGGGCCACTGAGTCGCCCTCAACCGGCCCCTCCTGATCCGACCCACCACGCAGTTGGTGGGCAGACCTGGAAAAACTCCACCCACCCCACGAACCCGGGCACCCCTGCTAAGTCACCAAACGTAGCGTGACCCGTGGCCGAGATGTTGGTTATTCAATGAAAATCGAAATGTTACGTTTCGAAACGGTGATCATAATACACCAGGGCGATACTCAGAGTACCTATCTACCACTTTAAATGGTTGTTTCTATAAAGGGGGATACTGATAATATCGGAATTGTGGCTATTTCAGTAAAGTATTCTTTGAATTCCACACATTGTGCCTTTACTAATAGCGTACTCAAGTAATTTATTAAAACAAACAAAAAATTTAAATACATCTAAATTATTGTCTCGACAATCGCAAGTTACGTAGCTCATCATACATGGTATTGCTAAATACAAATTTATCACAAACAGGCGTAGAAATATTAAGCTCATAAATCAAATGTAAGTAGTATTAAAAAAAATTTTGAACCTAGTTTGTAGATGAGAAAATCTAATACAATAATTAAGCGTAGTTTACAACCACAAGATAAACAGAAGTGTGTTGTGGGCGTGTCAGTGTACCCAAAAAGTAAGCTCAATTACCCTCACTTCCGCTGAAATTGATCAGTTTAAAATGTCGAAATTCTTGGAAATATAATCATTACCCAGGAGCCGAAAGGTCTTGTGTAAATTGGCAACTTTTATTTCAAATCGATATAGATCAATCACACTTCCAGCGTTTTTCTCTTCGGTGCTTACAATATAGAAAAGAACACCCAGACTGCAAAAATAACGAATAATATAAATCACGTTGAATAAATTGAGCGTATCTTTTGTAAATTAAAACACCTAAATCTAAATTAAACCGAATGTACATACATATTGTTGTGTATTAATCTCTTGATAAATAAAAGGATACACGGAATCTCGGCATAATGGATTCGGAGCGCCGGGAAGCTAAGCTCCTTCTAATACAATGGTAATAATCTGTCTGTCTGACCTTGAGAGGTTCTCAGATATCACTCCTGTACTGTCTTTCCAACAGTGCCATCTATGCGAAACAATCTAAACTAAGATATTACACATATATGTATTTAAAATAATACTATTCAATAACTTATTCATTCGGTACATTAAAAAATAGTAAAAAAAAAATACTGTGCGTAGTAAAATAAATAAAAAGAATACATAAACGGCAATGCTTAATCGAAGAGAAATAATTAATTCCTTATGTTTTTTTACATTTAGAAGACCATTTTTTTAATTTGATAGCTGCCTATTCAAAATTCGAAAGCACAATTTAAAAAAATGTTAAAGTTGGGCAATATCTCCCGCCTGGGAGGTTAAACCTCTTTCTTTGTTCATTCATTAAAAAGAAAGACAAACATTTCCGGGTTACGAATGATATAAAAATATTTGAGAATCTCCTACTACCATCACACTAAGTGTAAAATGTTGGTTGTGTCATGATGGAGGACTTAGCCAGCTGAGGAATTGAACTAACGATGCCCGGGTGGGAACCCGATGCACCATCAACTTAGCCACTCTGATTTAAATTGGAATGGACGCATGGAACTGAAATAAGATAATTAAACTGAATTCATAATGGAACTGTTGGAACCATAGATAATAGAAACAAGGGAGATTGGTCATGAACCATTGTTAGTATGAAACAGCGTGCACAATGCATGCCGTGAACATCATTCACCCATAGTATTGCAAATTGCATCTATGCACAGCGGAACCCCGCCTTTGTTTCCACCTGCACACCAAACACAACTTTCATTGTGTAGTCGCATTGATAGTTCGTGCAGTTTCGTAATAGTTCAGCATCGACAGTCAGCACGCTTCCATGCCATATCTCCCTTTATTTTTTATGGTTTGAACAAATGATGTCAGAATCGATAGACTTGCCCTAAGTACTATTTCGACGGCTGAAGGCAAAGATCAAGTGACAAACATTGCCCTCCACGTTTGTTTCGTGCGATTTTGACTGCAGTAAGAAATTATAAAACATATATAAAAAGGGTTAAACTAAATACTCTGACAAAATATTCGGTTTTTGTAAACAAGCCGAGCCTTTTTACTTATTTGCGGTTTTAATTAAATTGGCGGCACGCCTAGCTCGCCCCTCTAATTTTGGTTTCTTCCCAAGTATTGTTCGCTCCATGTATTGTTCGCTCTGTGGTTTGAATAATACTAAAAATATATCTTTGCATACACAACTTCAATTTGAGTTTTAAAACCGCCATTACAGATGTATACGCTACAGTCGGGGGCAGGATATCGCGAGTAAAAGTGCAATTTATGTCTGCCTGTCCGGAGTTTGTAAATCTGAAGTTACAGACCCAACTGATTATACTGTCGGAAACCAGTTTTAAATTTACCTTTAAACTCAAATACATAATTTGAATATAAACTTGAATTTAAAAATAAAATAAAATTGTTTTGATACAAAAATTGGCACACGTATATAATACAATGGACGATTTATTCACATGTGATTTTTTAATGCAGATTTGAGCAGTAATAATGACGATGATTTTGGCATAGAAATAATACAAAATACATGTTATAAAAAAGATCTTTGCTAGCCTAAGGAAGTGTTAATTCCAATATTTGGTTATTTTTGCATAAAATGCATATAGAATGTCAGCAAGGAGCGATAATATTATGCATTGTCGCTTTAAGAATATCAGCTGTTATCTAGGGGTTAAATTAAATGGAATTTCAGGATGACGATATTGTACAGTAAAACCACCTTATTTAGTATTCCAGTTTACAAAGTTTTCACGCTTAAGCAATTTTCACACTTAAGAAGGTTAACCGCTTAAGATTTCACATTTAAGATATTGTCATTCTTAAGATTGAACGCTTAAGAAGTTTTCACGCTTAAGCAATTTTCACACTCAAGAAGGTTACCCGCTTAAGTTTCACATTTAAGAAATTGAAATTCAAGAGTGAAAGTTTTCACGCTTAATCAATTTTCACACTTAAGAAGATTACCCGCTTAAGTTTTCACATTAAAGAAGTTGTCATGCTTAAGATTGAATACTTACAAAGTTTTCAAGCGAGCAATTTTCACACTTAATAAAAAAAATAACACTTAACCCTTTATCTGCAACCTGTCCAGTATGAATTTCATTCAAAGTAGCCAATATGGATGCTCCATTTCACCGATCTCATCTCTGAACAAATCATAACTAACAAAGTAGACCATAATTTCAACAAAAAAGTGAAATCCTCGGATGCACTCGTAGCACTGTACTTTTATTGGGACTCGAATTCGAGCTGTGTGCATACTAAGGGTTAACACCCCTCTCCATACAGCATCCTTAAAGATGACATAGGCCCTGATGAAAATTATTTTCCTAAGGCCACCCGTGTGGAAGCAATGTTATAAAAAAAAAAAAAAGGGGTTGCGTTATTTTGGTCCGTTGAAAAACGTAATAAGAGAGTTTAACTGTAATATAAATATGTTTAACTTAATTTTTACCATTGTGACTAAATATTTTCACACGGATGTTTAGAACAGACTCTAGACATCTTCATAACTCCTAGAAATATAAACAGACCCGATAATATCTATTATCTGAAGACCAGCAGCTGCTTGTTACATTATATGAGATTACACGAAAGCCGATAGATAAGTGTTGCATGGGAAGTGTACCATTGCTTGGAACACGCAGAGTATTGCTGCACGGAGCTCGCAGCGTACTACTGTTGCATGAATCACGAAATGTGGTACGCAGCGTACCGTAGCGCGGGGAGCGTTGGGACGGCAATCAGCGGAAGAGGGAGCGCGGTCGGCTGCTGATGAAGTGCCACGGGTGTCCGGAGCGGTGCTTCTTGCGGGGAGAGGCTCTGAAAGATAAAATTATATCAATAAGGAATTCTATATCAGCAAAACGCCGATTCAGAATATACAAGTTTTTTTGCATGCATAGAATTTATAAATCGTTATTTAAAAGTAAATAACATCTTGTTATGTTGGTAACAGTGTATTCGGAACATCTGACGTCACGGGTCTCGACCCCGCATATTATGGCTTTGGATTTGTACGTAAATTTTTATTGGTCGACTTTAAGCTCTATAATCGTTGTTCAATATTGAAAAAAAAAATACTGTTATTAAAGAAAGAAATAAGAATATTAATTGGGAAAACCAATTGTCAATACGGATATTATGATAATGTGAATGATAAAGCTCATTCTTGTTTTGATATTCTAACTTAAAAACCGACCGGCCATAGTTTTGGACTGTTTTGGCTGGAATAGAAAAATTGAATCTTTGTTAATTATTTAACTATGAAAACTAACTTTAGAAAAAAAAAAAAATACTGGTATTTAAGTTAGAATGTCTTACTGATTAAAAAAAGAAATTAAAAAATGGACTGGAATTCCTTATTATTGCTGTATCCATAACAGAGTGCTTATATCGGCCCTGGAGTATGGCAGAGGACGGATGAAAGTAGACTGAATACTGTAGAAATGAGATCCTTGAGCGGATACGTGGTATGCAGTCTGTTGCAGGGAACAATTTAGATTCTTCAAAACATAGTCCCCGTTAAATTAATATCCCAATTCTGCTGCTGCATCCATCAAGTAATGAGGTTATAATCAGGAAACACGGAAGAAGTGATGCCATTAATAGCAAATATATAAAATACTTACAGGTGTTCGGGTGTGTCGGGGTTCAGGTCATCATTGCCATCGGTCAGACAGCGCGGGGTCTCGATGCCGAAGGGGCTGTACAGCTTGGTGGGCGTACGGCCTAGGACCTACAAATTATTTTTTACTGTCATGAAAAAGGATTTTGAATATTTATTTTTTACACAAAATTAAATGATAATTCCTTCACAGTGGGTTTGGATTATAGGGTTGCCTTTTTCTTAAAACTTATCAATTAAACGCGTCTGGGGCAGTCACATTCGCTGCACTAAACCGTGCGAATGTTTACATATTAGAACAATAGAAAACATGGTAGAAGAATGTCCCCTTCATCAGTTTCCCGGAGACACATCTGTGATGAACCAAGTGACTCCCGATGCCGTCAATTGGCTGAATAATCTCAGCATTCCTCATTGACCTCTAACAACTCTCCCCTACCATACAAAGAAAAGAACAGCTAAGCTAACCTAACCTAACAGATGTTCTGTTTAGTCGTGGACTTTTCTGTTTTTAAGATGGAATAATTTGTAACCATGGGAACCTAAAGATCTATGGACCCAAACAGTCATGCGTGCAAAAGATTCCGTCATCACTGCGCTTTTTTCTGTTGTGCTCCAATCAAGTCCTGTATCATTTCAGAAGCAATATTTTCCAATTATAATGATGTTAGTAGGAAGAATACAAATACATATGTATTGTAAAAATTACATGGATTATTCGTAACCCTGGTAATTTTTGTCTTTCTTTTTAGAAAGAAAGGAAATTTAGTGCGATACATAAACGGACTTTCTGGTATACCTAAAGTTTGAAGAAAGTTGGATGTGACATACCTTGCGACACCTGGCTTGTGGAGTGGCTGGCGTGTGACAGGGTGTGTTTCCTACTTCCGTTAATCTCTGGCGTCTGCGGGAACCAATGTGCAGATGCTGAAAAAATAAACACATTATTGTTAATGCTACACCGCACAAGAGATCCACCTGCCTGGAGTTAGTGGGACTAGAGCTACAAAGACTGCCAGGTCCAGAGCCAAGAGTTTTAGCGCTCTGTCATGAAAGGTCTCATAATAAAAGCCAATATATAATTCAACAAAAAAAAAAGAAAAGAAAAATGTTTGGACAAAAGAGCACATGTTGCGTAAATTAGAAAGAACATCGAGGAAGGTGATATTTTGGAAAATATTGGCATAGATTCCAAATCATATTACGAATATAATAATTAATGTACAATATTGAACACATAATGACTAAATAAATATCTAAGGTGTTTAAATAATAACAACTATTCTGAATTTGCAAATCATATTTTAGAAACCAATCATTCGTTTGATATAAATAAAGGTTTAAAAGTTTTACATACAAATACAACTGGTTTACAATTAGATAAATTTGAAATTTTAGAAATAAGAAAAAGTGTTAATAGCGAATTAAATTTAATAAATAACCAAATATTTTTTTTAAATAGCTATCTCTTAAATTTATTTTCATATTAATATTAATAATAATAATTTTTATTTATATTTCTAATTTAAATGTATTATTCAATGTTTTATAATTATTTTGTCATTAACATTTTTTATCTGTTACTTACCTACTTTAATTCATTTTTGTTTATGCTCATATTTTGTATATTCTTAAATTATTGTTTTAAATTTATCATTTTTCTATACTTGAAATTATTTTTTAGTATTCATTTATTCCTGAAGATGATAGCACTGTTATCGAAAAATGTAGAAATATTTATATATTTTAAGTAAAGTGGTATATACAAAGTGTATTTTCAATTATATAATAAATAAATATCTACTAAAATTGTAGATAATTATTCAAAATAAAATATTTATTAAAAAGTAATTGACCGTTAAAAAGCTGTCACAACAGAAATTACTGCTAATTATACTATTTTTCTTTAATAGTACGGTGTAAATTTACCTGAGAAAGGGTTCCGAAAGTAGTTCGCACCCTTCTGAATGTTTTCGTAAGTTTTTCAGCTCCATTTCGAAAGGCCTTTCTGGAACTTGATAAATTCATTCTGGTCAGAACCCCGGGATTACATGACGAAAACTTCGATTTTTCTTTCATGGGGCTCTCAGAGGGTTCGTCTCGGAACTTTTCTTCCAGATTTTGACATATCTTTCGCTTGTTGGTCACAGAATTTTCGCATTCGCGCGATGGTCGGAATGATAGTATTTTACTGTCAGACCTCATGTTCTTGATGTGTTTATTAATGCAGCGGAAGACAATCTTCATGAAAAAAACGTTGGTGGAGCGGTCTAGACGAAATTCAAATTTTCTCTTTGTTTGGGTGATTTTGACATTGATCGACGAACGGCTAGAAACACAGGAGGCAATTATGAGTGGACCAAATCTGCCAGTTCACGATTATTTATTAAAAAAAAATAGCTGTTAAATGATAAAATATATATTTTTTAAGCACTAGTTTGATATATCCTTTTGTAATACCTAGAAGAATGACCAAATCCACCGACATACTTAGTCTAAAATGTGCATTTCAGGTAATAAAAATTCCAAGACGAGACCGGCCATAAAATAAATTAGCACAAAGGCTAGCCGGCCTATTGTAAAGCACTACATCGTAAAATAATCCAACCTTAATTACTATTTTAGAAAGTCGGCAATTCCTTTGAGATTTTATTGGACAGCAATAAAGACTTCAAAGGAAATGAGCCGCCCTTCGGAGAGACTGCCAATAGGGTCATAAAACCGACCCTGGCGGCTAGACACAGACAGTCGCACCGACAAAATTCATAATGACCGTGGGAGCAGTCGCTTGCGGCCGAATGAGACGGAACAAGGAAGAACGAGATCCCTACAGAGAGCTCTCTGACGAAAGGAGAGTCGGGTGCGGTATTCTGCCCAGGACAGACAGTCGGGTGCAGTATTCCACCCAGGACAGACAGTCGGGTGCAGTCTTCCGCGCAGGAAGCACAAGAGTTGGCTTGAAACTTCCGATCAGGAAGGTTTCTATTCTCGCTCCTCGGAGAGGCCGCCCAGGTCCTCTGACGACGAGTGAATTTTACGCTTCCATCCGAGAAGGAAGTCCGATCTCCGCACTTCGGAGATCTAATTGCAGAGTCGCCCAGGCTCTGTTCCGCGAGTGAACCCCCGCTTCTGCCCAGGAAGTTACTGATCTTCGCCCTTCGGAGATCAAACATCGGAAACCGCCCAGGCCTCTGATTATCGCCGCGTTCGTACCTACTCCCGATCCGGAGGTACTTGAATACCTAGTGCATTCTCTCTGACTCTGACTCTGCATACAAAGCAGCCACTGGACCCTGTACAGCCATCTATAAAGGGAAGTGCCTCTGACTCTCGTGATAATTCTTCCATCCTGTCAGCCAAGTGAATCTCTAACTTTAAAAAACAACTTTTTCCTACAATTAAGCCAGTGAACCTCTAATTTTAAGAATACAACCTTTTTATGTAGATTTAACGAAGTAATTAGTTAAATTTTAAGTACGAAGACTTTAAAAGTAGATTTAAGTAATTACCTATCTATTTTTATTGAAATTTTGTGTCTAATTAAGATTAACTTTAGTTTTAATATCAAAAGAATATCACGAATATCAAAATAAATGTTGTAACTACCTAAGATTGCTTTTCAGTTCCTAACCTTTTTGCGTTATTCCTAGAATTATGCCCACTATACTAACCACCGTCTTATCAAGTTTATACTCATAACATTTGATTGTAATGAATAATCATAATTTCTTATTTCCCAAACCTTAAAAATGCGTCACACAATTTTTTATTTTTTTAGTTTAAAAATTGGTTTTTAAAGGCTATTATTATAACACGGTATTTAGACATGCAATACTTGTAGCTTCATGTAATTTAACGGAAAAATATAGATGCCAGCCTACAAAAATAAACAATTAATGGCTCAGTACTTACTTTAAAAAAACCTAGTTTATTTAATAATGCTATTATATTACAAAACTAAATAACCTTTCGAAATTATTTAGCTTTCATTTATTTAAATACAATTATTTTTTTTTATTATTTATGCTAATAGTTATAATGGCAGCCTAATAGTGTGTTGGCTAAAATGTTATAAAAAAATGAATAACCTAAAAAAATTAAAGAATATTGGTATCATGTTCTATGACCTTAGGAATTTGGAGGTCAGAAAAGTCAAATAATTTTTACGTAAATTTTTCCAGCTCTCTGCCGGTGCAGTTCGTCGCGGTTGAATTTCTAGAATTTCTCATCTTTTAACATGGCCAAGTACAAGGTGGTGATGGTCCGTCACGGAGAGAGCGAATGGAACCAGAAGAACTTGTTCTGCGGCTGGTTCGATGCTGAGCTCAGCGATAAAGGTAATTTTCAATAAAAATCCAACATTTTTTTCACCAGGTGCTTCTACCAGTAAGCTATGGGCAAATATAAACTATGGTTTTCACAAAGCATAATAAGTATAACTGACCTGATAACTAGATGACTTATTTCCCAATTTAGTAATTGATTGACACATTCTCATAAGGATTCAATTTCACAACATTACGTATTGTATTTTATGGGGTATTAGGAGAGCTGTCAGAATTGTATTTTTATTTGCACTATTTACATTTTGATTCTGGTATTTACTGTTTTTCTTTTAATATAAATAATTTCTTAATGTTACCTTTATCATTAAAGTTGACATTTGCAGGCAAGAGTCATAATTTTACAAGTTAGTGGTGTATCATCAATTGACATCTTTCTTTAACGATTATTTATTGCACAGCATTAAAAAGTAAAGATACATATTTCATTATGTTTAAAACCCACTTATTTTGCATAACAAAATGCAAGTGACCTCTGAAGAACAAGGTCAGATGTTTTACAATTTTATGGCTTTGACTTTTAAGATATGAAGAGCAAAGGGGTTCTAATTAACCTTCTTGTTGCAAAGAAGGGTAGTCAAAAACCCTTAAAATACTATCCTCCATGTATTATTTTAAATAGAGACCTCATAGTTTTGGTATTTTTTGTATTCCTTCAAAACCTATAAACGCATATTCTAACATTAAAAAAATCTAAGTACTTGATTAAAACAGAAAAAATAGATAATGTTTAGGTATCATTCCTCGCCACAAATAATATTTCTTGCACCCTGGAACCATACCTGCAGCTACACGTATCTGCCATTCAACTAGCACAGTGGTGGATGATGCGCGCCATCTCACACGCTTGCACTATTATCAAAGCTGAGTTAGGGGGTAAGGTAATCGGCCGCCGGACCGCCATCAGGTAGCAAATATTGTTACGAGCATTAAATCAGCATATCTCCAGCCGCCGGCCGAAGGCTATGTTCGTTGATGAAAGTAGAGTTTTTTTTTTTTATAAAATTAACTATATTTTTTTTTTCACCAAAACACATTGAATGTGTAATCCAGAAGAAGAATTTTCAATAAAATTTGGGAATTATGTCTTAAAAATCAACATGTTTAAAGTCAATTTAATAATATTCCTCCATCAATTTGACATAATGACATTGTGCACAATGTGAGACCAGTATAAAATAGGAACCGTATCAGCTGGCTTGGAATTGCATAGTTGTCCCATAAGATAATGAATGAGCTCTAAAGCAGCTTTCTCCTGAGTCCATTATCATATAACATAAAATGTTAAAATCATCTGACAGATGACGCTTGCATCGTATATCGTATTAGAGATGGCTGATATCTGTAATGAATGTCACTGTCACTGCGATAAACTGCGGTTCCAATTACAGGAAAATAAAGAGACATGTTATTCCAGCTACTTTTTGAAACCAGTTCCGAACAGTGGGCACTTCATTTATGATATTTAATTTATAATTAAAATAACACCCGAAAGTTTTTCTTCAAACAAATTCCTAATTCCAGTGATCGAAAAGTCATCGGGACAATTTAATAAGAACAGGAATATTGACCACCTCTGACTGTGTACTTTGACTGTCGGGAACTAAAGTCCATCCTACTGATTGGTTGTTGGCTGTGCAACGCGGCGATTTGGATGCGAAGCATACGAAAATGATTCATAGAAAAACAGGTAGACCCTGTTGTCTGTAGCTCGTCTAACTATATGCAATTCGTAAAAAAATTCCGTGGTAAAAAACTATTTACATACGAGTATTTACATTTTTTGACAATTGCTCAGTGCACTCTTCGGCACCCTAGAGCCTAGCCTAGAGGCTAGTTGAAATATTGCCAGGGCAATAGAAGGCATAATTATCCCATGTTGTGGAACATTATAGGTAATTTTTAAATGATTAACCTTTGGAACTCCGTGCTTCCATGTTCTAATGTTTCTGTCGTGTGCCAAAGGTAATCTGCAGATGGCCTGCTGTGCACCGGCTGAGTCTATTTTCATAATAACTTGTTTTTTAAAAAATTATATTTTTGTAAATTGTTCCGTCTTACCAGATAATATGTTAATATATTTATAAACTAACTAACTAACCATCACGCCGTTTCACCACAGGGGTAGGCAGAGAGGACGGACCGCCAAACAACTCTATCTTGGCATACACTTCTTGCTTCATTCACATTCATACGTCTCATACATTCTCTTCTGTTATTCCGACTTCTGACATGGCCCGACTCGAGTATTTGATTCACTTGATCGTGCCATGTCTTCCTCGGGCGTCCCCGGCTTCTTCTTCCATTCACATTCGCGTCATATATTCTCCTTACACTCCTTTCTTCGTTCATTCGCTCTACATGCCCAAACCATCTAAGCTTCCCTTTCTTAATCTTGCTCACTACGCTTACATCAGCCTTGCATTCTTTACGAATCTCAACATTTTTCACTCGATCATACATGGTTTTACCACACATTCGTCTCAGAGATCTCATTTCTACAGCATTCAGTCTACTTTCATCCTTCCTCTGCCAGTTCTATGCCTCACTGCCATACATCAAGGTTGGTATCAGCACTCCAATGTGGACTGCTAGCCTCGCTTCCTTCGACAACTTTTTGTTTGCGCCAACCGTCCTCCAGTTCAGTCCTCCGTTAATGGAGTTTCCTGCATTCACCCTTCTTTCAATATCCCTATCAGTCTTTCCATCTCTCGTAAACATACTTCCCAAATACACAAACTCATCGACCTGCTCCAAGTATTCATCATTCACAACTATATTGCACACTGTTTTCGTACTCTCTCTTTCAAACACCATGACTTTGGACTTATTTACTTTCACCATTAGCTCATTCTTCATACATACTTGGTTCATCCTAGATACGAGGGACTGTAGATCTTCCATACTGTTAGCAAATATTTATAAAAATGATGTATATCTATTATTAGTAGTTTCCTCAGAATACCTACTTGTATTCAGAGAGTATTTTTTTCTCTCTGATGATATAAAAATAAAATACGAAAATATTCTTAAAGTTTTATTATATTTCCATAAAGCTAAATAAATGTAATTACAATATATTAAAAAATAAATAAAATCGAATTAAACCAAAATGAACTGTGTGTCAATGAATAATGCAATACTTGACTGTTGTTATTTTGTTTTAAAATCCAGCCAAGCATTTCACAAAACGAAAAGCAACAATTGCTATCTGATTTATTATTTTGTTGGCAAAGGAATGTAATTTAATTTAGTAAGCTATGAATATTTTTTAAGATCGAAAATCCCCCAAAAAGAAAGTATGTTTTTTGCATTGCCCATCGGCCGCTCTAAGTGCCGCTTTAGAGATGGCGCCTATGTTTTTTTTGCAGTTTGAACATATGGAATATCCGATGCTGTCTCTATCCTACTGACTTTCTGTTGGGTAGGCTCGGAATGAACCATCTACAGGTCAGAAGGGACGTGCAAATTGTTACACATTTCTTCGAATTGATTCGTTAACTTGTATGTTCCCAATGGCTATCTCCGTCATTGATAGCATAGACTGTTTTATCTCCCGGTCTGCAGGAATAACTTACCAGCATTGTCGAGCCATTTTCTATTTCATTATATTAAAATGATCTTGATTTTTTCCTGTCCAGGCCGGGAGGAAGCCCTGGCCGCCGGCAAGGCCCTCAAGGCGGCCGGCCTCACCTTCGACATTGCGCACACCTCGCTGCTGGGCCGCGCCCAGAAGACGCTGGCATCCGCATTGGCCGAGACAGGACAGAGCGACCTGCCCGTTGAGAAGACTTGGCGGCTCAACGAGCGGCACTACGGCGGACTCACCGGACTCAACAAGGCCGAGACCTCCGCCAAATACGGAGAGGAACAGGTGCGCAATATACTTGATTCCATGACTAAAGAAAACACTGAAGAAAAAAAACTAACCTATTATTTATATCATAATCTGTTTTAAAAAACGTGGGTTCAAGTCCCAGCTGCTATCCGTCCCTTATTCTTTTCTGCGTCTTTTCAGTTTCATTCTAGAGTTGTTAATATTATCTTCAATGATTAAAATATATTACAATGAGGTTTATAAGTTTCAGTAAGTTATTCCAAAAAATATATTAATCCTAGACTTGTAGAAAAGGTCAACAGATGTCTCGTATGAATAAAAATCAGATAGGTATATCCTAGACACTATATATATATCTAATAATTGCAAATAAATTCAGGCAGAATCTTGTAGTTCTGATAAAAATGTAGCAGCCAAAAATATATGGGAATTATTGAAGATGATGATATTGACAGTTCTTAGAAATCGAGGTTTGATACCGATAAGGATGACAGGACGGATTTGGCTAGCCGTAGTGCTTTAGAGTGCAGGTCCCGAATAGACCATGAGGTCCTGGGTTTGAGTCCCAGCTGCTACCGTTACCATTTTCTTTTCTTTGTCTTTTCGGTTTCATGTTTCATTCTAGAGTTGTTAATATCAGATTGGGGAAAAAGTAATTTAGTATTTTTTGCTTTATTTCAATGCTTTATAAAAAGTGTTACAATCATCTGATTTAAGTCAAATATGCGCCGTTCTGTTCGATAACTTATTGCCAACAAGAATCCATAATGCCCCTCTCGTAGAAGCCCTTGTCCCTATTGGCAAAAAACTCGAACAACCAATTTTGAGGCCAAATTTGTACTCACAAGCGCGTTAGCCGCAGGAACAGGTGGTAGTCACTTGGTGCCAGGTCCGGACTATAGGGTGGATGCATAAGAACTTCCCATCCAAGCTCCCGGAGCTTCTGGCACGTCATCAAAGATGTGTGCGGCCTGGCTTTGTTTTGATGAAAGACGATTCCTCTCCTATTCACCAATGCTGGCCGCTTCTGTTCTTCTGTTTTTTAGTCGCTTTCAATGCGTTTTTCCCTTTCAGGTAGTAAAAATGTTAAATATTGCGAATTTCTTCCTTTGAGACCTCCATACTCGACGCACGATAGTTCACGACTGAACCGACCAAGCGCAATACTGTCAAAGAAGCGTTTGTAGTATACACTCACACCTTCACAACGCCGTATCGTATGATCCGATGTGACCAATAATGAACGAGATATACTTAGTTGAAAAAAAAAGAGCGCGAAATACGAAATTACTTTTTCCCCAACCTGATATTATCTTCAATGATTAAAAATAGAATAAATTTTCATCAAAATAAGAAAAATAAATTAGGAGACAACCTCACTTAGAATAACTTTCTTAATAAAAAAATTTATTCCCGGCTTTGGGGAATTTGTATTAGGTCGGGGAATATTCCCAGGTCTACATCACTAGAAATTACGATATAGATATATTGACTAGGCTAATATGTCGTATATGCCAAAAAAAAAACGTTTGAAATTACAATGTTTATAGTTTGTTATTCTTCATGTTCATGTTTAAATTAAACCTCAACAAAATGACAACATTCTCGTATTTTTTAGCTTTGATTTTGTTAGAGCATTTGGGACTCTTGAGAAATGAGTAGAAAAATTGGCATGAAAGTTTTATTATGACAAAGCTCAAAAGATAAAAGTGTAATTAAAAAAAGGCTCTGGCGGGAACCTCGGCAGGTGCCGCATGTAGTATTATTATTCTGTGGTAAAATAATAATGTACAACTTATCTCAAGTAATAATAATGCAATATATAAATTATTACTTATTATTATTTATTAATTACAGGCACAACAAGTGCTACATGTCAAAAGTGCTAATGAAAGGGAGGAGTGCAATTTATTCATGGTAGAAGAAGTCAGGGACGCCCGAGGAAGATATGGCGCAAATCAAATACTTGAGTCGGGTCATGTCAAGAATCTGAATAGCGGATCTCTAAAGCGGCACTTAGCGCGGCCGATGGGCAATGCAAAAAACATACTTTCTTTTTAGGGGATTTTCGATCTTAAAAAATATTCATAGCTTACTAAATTAAATTACATTCCTTTGCCAACAAAATAATAAATCAGATAGCAATTGTTGCTTTTCGTTTTGTGAAATGCTTGGCTGGATTTTAAGCGTATGTATGAAACTATGCCCAAATGTGAATGAAGCGAGGAGTGTGTGCCAAGACAGGCAGTGGCGTGCAGAGTTTTAATCGGTGTAGGTAGTAGGGAAAACGGTAAATTAATTGATATTTTAAAAACTTACAACGGACGTCGTCAATATTTGAATGTGACATTTTGCATACTTAGTTCCTGCTTTCGACACGTTATAGTAGAGCGATCAGTGGGGCGTACGCAGCGCTGTGATTCATAGCTGGAACTTTGCGTGTATTATTTTAGGTTTAAATTAATTTCTTGCAATGTTTTTTTTTAATATAATTTTAATATTATATTTTTTTTTGTTTGTATGGTAGGGTAGGCAGTTCTTATGTGCCTATATGGAATGTGCTTCTGAAGTCAGGGTTGTGTGGCGGTCCACCCTCTCTGCCTATCCTTCCGGTGAAATGGTGTAATGTTTAGTTAGTTAGTTAATATATTTGATATAATTTCATTATTATTTTACCATGGAATAATAATATAGTACACTATCTGCCAAAGTTCCCGCCTTTTCAAAATTATTTCTATTCCACTAATTCCGCCCCAGAGCAACGGCAGTCATCTAATGTTGAAGGACCATTAAACTTTTTATTTATTACGATGAATTCTTTCATTTCAGGTGCACATCTGGCGCCGCAGTTTCGACGTGCCCCCACCGGAGATGACCCCCGAGCATGCGTATTACGACGCCATTGTGAAGGACGCTCGCTACGCTGACTGCCTCAAGGAGGACGAGTTCCCAAAGTGCGAGAGCCTCAAGCTGACCATCCTGCGCACGCTGCCCTACTGGAACGACGTCATCATTCCGCAGATGAAGGAGGGAAAGAAGATCATCATCGCAGCTCACGGAAACAGTTTGAGAGGAATCGTCAAACATTTGGACAGTGAGTACACAAGTTTTAAATTAAACTTACTGGTCGGTGGTTCTCACTCGGGCGTCGCAACTAGGCACAGCATTGCCCCGCCTTTTGTTTCTAACTATACATGCCAAACGCAATATTTTCCACTGCAGCTACTTTGGTAATCCTTGTAGTTTGGTCGTAGCCTCTTTGTTTCTAGTGTCTAGGATGTCATTATAATTTAATCCTGCTAAAATTCCTGCCCAGTCATGTCTAGATGGAGAAAATTGAAAAATCCTCATCAAAATATAAACACGTCCAAAATTGTTAACAATTGTTAAATACAAATGTCTTGAATCCACAGATTTGTCTGATGAGGCCATCATGGAGCTGAACCTGCCCACTGGCATTCCGTTTGTCTATGAGCTGGACGAGAACTTCAAGCCCGTTGTGTCCATGCAGTTCCTCGGCGATGAGGAGACGGTTAAGAAGGCCATGGCTGCTGTGGCCGCCCAGGGCAAGGCCAAGTGAGCACAACCCCGTCAAATAGCCGCAAAACAAACAACTACTCTTTGTAATATGTAATGTCACAAATCTTGCTGTCTTTAGATTGTTTGACAGCAATTTTTTTTTATATTCATTGTTGACGGTAAAATTGTTTGACACTTTGTTGGCTGACAGCAAAATTGTCGGACAATTTGTTGGCTGACAGCAAAATTGTCGGACAATTTGTTGGCTGACAGCAAAATTATTGGATGATTTGCTGGCTGACAACAAAATCGGACAATTTGTTAGTTTACAGCAACATTGTTGGAAGATTTTTTGGCTACCAGCAAAATTGTTAAGACGATTTGTTGTCTGACAGCTAAAGCCATTATTGTCGTTGTTTGAAAGTGAGATTTGCTACCTATGCAATACATTGTTGACAACTGGTTTTATTGTTGTTCAGTTCATCTTCAAACAGTTGACAGCAAGAAATTGTTGTACAATTTATTGTTTTGACAGCTAGATTGTTTGCTGTTCAATAGTTTGTCAGCAAGATTAGTTGTTCAAATGTTATTTGATATTGTTTCAAGAGTCTCTATGGTTAGATGTCCCAAAGTCAAAAAGTACTATGCGTGAACTTCTTTACGATAAACTTCACTGTCCAATGAACAACTTGTGTACGCTTGTGTAATCATTTGTAAATCTAGTATTCACTAGGTTAGATTTATTGCATTTGGAAAACTATTATTTATTTGTAATATTTATTGATTTGATATTTTATTTTGGTTGTCGAAAATATGCATGTGAATAAAAAACATTTAAAACACAAATTTTGTCACATCATTTTTATTTTTTAAATACATAACTTTTTGTTTTACATCGTTTTAATACCACAATCTTATAAAGGATTCAAATAATAAGAACAAATTTAATAGATTAAGTAAGTTTGAGTTGGTAAGTACATAATTAACGGGTAGAATTCCTCTATTCATTGTTTTTTTTTTGCACCACCCAATCTTAACGACTAGTCAGGACTTCTATTACAGACAAATGTTGGCAACGCTCCGGAAAAAGTAAAATTAATTTTAAAAAATTATTGTAGTCATTTATTGAAGCTTATCTCAATGCAATATTCTGTTAATCATTGAAGATGTGACCGTTACCTTTTTATTTTCTGTGGCCTTTCTGTTTCACATTTCATTTGAGATTTGTAAGTTTCAATAAGTTATTCTAAAAAAATATATTAATCCTGGACTTATATAGGTATACTGGAGGTATATCCGAGACACTATTTAGATTGCAAATAAATTCGGGTAGAATCTTGCAGTCAATATAGAAAGATAACAGCCAAAAATATATGGGAATTAATTGAAGATGGTATTAATAATTCTTAAATTGAAGTATGATATCGATAAAAATGACGGAGAACAATTGGGTGGCATTAGCTCAATTGGTTAGATGGCAGGTCCCGGATAGATCGAGAGGTCCTGGGTTCGAGTTCCAGATGCGACCATTACCTTTTTACTTTCTGTGTTTTTTTCTGTTTCCTATTTAATTTGACATTTGTTAATATAATCTTCAATGATTAAAATTATTTTTTTGAATCAATTATTGACAAAACACTCAAGTTAACATTAGGTAGACTCTAATCGACAAAAAAACTGAATCTTGTTATTGATAAAAGACTGTAAATAATAATTACACCTTGCTGACGCACTGAGGTTACCTTGCAGTATTATATGTAGGGAAAAATGGTGGCCAGAAAAGACTGGAAATAAAAATTACACCTGGCTGACGCGATGAGGTTAGCTTGCAGTATTATATGCAGGGTAAAAAGGTGGCCAGAAAAGACTATAAATAATAATTACACCTTGCTGACGCACTGAGGTTACCTTGCAGTATTATATGTAGGGTAAAATGGTGGCCAGAAAAGACTGGAAATAATAATTACACCTGGCTGACGCGCTGAGGTTAGCTTGCAGTATTATATGCTGGGTAAAAAGGTGGCCAGAAAAGACTGGAAATAATAATTACACCTGGCTGACGCGCTGAGGTTACCTTGCAGTATTATATGCTGGGTAAAAAGGTGGCCAGAAAAGACTATAAATAATAATTACACCTTGCTGACGCACTGAGGTTACCTTGCAGTATTATATGTAGGGTAAAATGGTGGCCAGAAAAGACTGGAAATAATAATTACACCTGGCTGACGCGCTGAGGTTACCTTGCAGTATTATATGCAGGGTAAAAAGGTGGCCAGAAAACACTATAAATAATAATTACACCTTGCTGACGCACTGAGGTTACCTTGCAGTATTATATGTAGGGTAAAATGGTGGCCAGAAAAGATTGGAAATAATAATTACACCTGGCTGACGCGCTGAGGTTAGCTTGCAGTATTATATGCAGGGTAAAAAGGTGGCCAGAAAAAACTGGAAATAATAATTACACCTGGCTGACGAGCTGAGGTTACCATGCAGTATTATATGTAGGGTAAAAAGGTGGCCAGAAAAGACTGGAAATAATAAATACACCTTGCTGACCACGTGAGGTTACCTTGTAGTATTATATGTAGGGTAAAAAGGTGGCCAGAAAAGACTGGAAATAATAATTACACCTGGCTGACGAGCTGAGGTTAGCTTGCAGTATTATATGCAGGGTAAAAAGGTGGCCAGAAAACACTATAAATAATAATTACACCTTGCTGACGCACTGAGGTTACCTTGCAGTATTATATGTAGGGTAAAATGGTGGCCAGAAAAGACTGGAAATAATAATTACACCTGGCTGACGCGCTGAGGTTAGCTTGCAGTATTATATGCTGGTAAATGGTGAAAAGGACTATAAATAATAATTACACGCACTGAGGTTACCTTGCAGTATTATATGTAGGGTAAAATGGTGGCCAGAAAAGACTGGAAATAATAATTACACCTGGCTGACGCGCTGAGGTTACCTTGCAGTATTATATGCAGGGTAAAAAGGTGGCCAGAAAACACTATAAATAATAATTACACCTTGCTGACGCACTGAGGTTACCTTGCAGTATTATATGTAGGGTAAAATGGTGGCCAGAAAAGATTGGAAATAATAATTACACCTGGCTGACGCGCTGAGGTTACCTTGCAGTATTATATGCAGGGTAAAAAGGTGGCCAGAAAAAACTGGAAATAATAATTACACCTGGCTGACCACGTGAGGTTACCTTGTAGTATTATATGTAGGGTAAAAAGGTGGCCAGAAAAGACTGGAAATAATAATTACACCTGGCTGACAAGCTGAGGTTAGCTTGCAGTATTATATGTAGGGTAAAAAGGTGGCCAGAAAAGCCTGAAAATAATAATTAAACCTGGCTGACGCGCTGAGGTTACCTTGCAGTATTATATGCAGGGTAAAAAGGTGGCCAGAAAAGACTGGAAATAATAATTACACCTTGCTGATGCGCTGAGGTTAGCTTGCAGTATTATATGTAGAGTAAAAGGGTGGTGAGAAAAGACAGGAACTAATATTTACACCTTGCTGAGCACGTGAGGTTAGCATGCAGTATTATACGTAGGGTAAAAAGGTGGCCAGAAAAGACTGGAAATAATAAATACACCTTGCTGACCACGTGAGGTTACCTTGCAGTATTATATGTAGGGTAAAAAGGTGGCCAGAAAAGACTGGAAATAATAATTACACCTTGCTGACGCGCTGAGGTTACCTTGCAGTATTATATGTAGGGTAAAAATGTGGCCAGAAAAGACTGTAAATAATAATTACACCTTGCTGACGCACTGAGGTTACCTTGCAGTATTATATGTAGGGAAAAATGGTGGCCAGAAAAGACTGGAAATAATAATTACACCTGGCTGACGCGCTGAGGTTAGCTTGCAGTATTATATGCAGGGTAAAAAGGTGGCCAGAAAAGACTATAAATAATAATTACACCTTGCTGACGCACTGAGGTTACCTTGCAGTATTATATGTAGGGTAAAATGGTGGCCAGAAAAGACTGGAAATAATAATTACACCTGGCTGACGCGCTGAGGTTAGCTTGCAGTATTATATGCAGGGTAAAAAGGTGGCCAGAAAAGACTGGAAATAATAATTACACCTGGCTGATGCGCTGAGGTTAGCTTGCAGTATTATATGCAGGGTAAAAAGGTGGCCAGAAGAGACTATAAATAATAATTACACCTTGCTGACGCGCTGAGGTTAGCTTGCGGTATTATATGCAGGATAAAAAGGTAGCCAGAAAAGACCGGAAATGAAAAAAATAAAAAATTGACCACTTGAAGAGTAAGGTAAAACCGCCAGGGTTATCTAAACTTGTATCGCACAGCAAAAAAAAAACAATGTTGTGTGATAGTGAACACCAATGCGATTATTCTACTGTTATTTATTATCCTGGGTATATCCCTGAGATGGATCCGCAATAGCGACAGCAGCAATGCCCCGGAAGTAGAGCCGAGAGTCGGAGCCCTTAACTCATAGTACGACGAATCCTTCTATGTCAAACCCCTCAGCAGAATCAACTCCAAAACTCTCGCCGGAGTCGAAATAAATTAATTCTATCAGGTCTATGAAAGCTCCCTGCAACAACAAACTAAAATGATAGGAATGTGTGATAAATGAGCAAAGACGAGTAATATCATGTAACATAAATATTATTTAGATATTAGGAAATTAATGTATACTCCTCTTTCACCCACAAGCAAATGCTTTTAATGGAAGAGTAGTATTAAATTATTTATTTTTTTTTTAAATTTTAACTATATTATTATATTATGTATGTACCATTAATAAAATTTTATTAATATATTTATTCAAAAATGTGTGTATTGCGGTCATTCTTCAGCGCCTTTTCTTGGAGTGCGATTGTTTTAGTTCTGAGGAGCCATCAGTTTGTGCACGTGAGGTGGGAGAGGTAATCACATCAGTGTTGGATTGCTACATTCCGTCTTCCTTCAAATCCTCCGAAACAGGCACCAATCCATGGCTTGACCACTGCTGTTCAGAAACAGTCAGACTCAAGAAAACGACTTAAAATGAACTTCGGATAATTGGCTCCATGGATAACCTTTCGGAATACCAACAAAGACCAAAAAATTGCCAAAAAGCTGGCAGACTGATCTACAGATAGTCGTTTTTTGTTCCCTTTGTCAGGTTGGATATCTCAAATGCCTTCGATAGGGTCTGGCATTGAGCACTTGTCGGGAAGTTGTCGTACGGGATCCATTGAACTCTGCATTATTGGATTGCAGACTTTTTCAAGGGAAGAACGATTCAGACCATAGTTGACAGTTCTTCTTCCTCTGCGCCCCAAATCAATGCAGGTGTGCCACAAGGATCTGCACTGTTCCTGATGCTGTTTTTCAATCAAGGATATCGTTGAATGAGAACAAAAAGTATGGGAAGATTCTACGCGTGTGTATACCAGTGACCGAACCTCAGCGAATCAGACAAAAATACTTGTCTTTCTTCTTCGTTTAAGACTTAGTAAATAAATTCTTTTTTTCGTTCATCCGCATTGTTTATCGAGTTTGTTTAGTTCGTCCACAATAAATTGTTTTAAAAAATTTACCTCATGAGCGCTTTATGAATTGTGTAATTTTATAAATAAATTTATTAAAAGAAAAATTATGATGTCTAACAACAGACAAGTGCCGTGTGGGCCATTATACGGATTTAGGAAACCGAACTGTAAAAAGAAGTTATCGTTCAAAAGTGCAACGAACAACTTAAAAAAACAATAAAGATAAACAATTGTGTTCGGTTAGAGCTTTGCTCACAAAACACAGATGACTGCCAATATCGAAAATATATGTTCCTGGCACCCAGAAATGCGTAAAAACCGTAGTTTAAGTGGCGTTGTTAGGTACAAGAATCCGTAAGAAGACTGTTTTCATATATAGCTCCTCTTATGCTATTAGAGAAATGTATATATCTTATTATTTTTGAATGGAACATTTTACCCACCATTTTTGGTTCTTTTGATTGTCTAACCTGTGTAGGGTTTTGCACCTTGGGACAAGCAAAGCTATTGCGGAGCATTCCTTACATAGTCGCGAGTGTTCTCGGACCACACCACGGTCATTCGTCATTTTCACTCGCCATTTTAAAACATCGAGAGATTCTACATCCGCTAAGATTAGCGTCATTTCTTCCTGAAAGAAGGACGTTCCGACTGTATCTTAATGGATTTTTACTGGAAGCAGCCTTTGCCCATTTCTGCCAGGAGCTCCTGTAGGCATTTTGTTTTTGTCCGTTTCTGCGAGACGCTCCTCGCCAATCCTGCCATATCTTGACGACGCACTCATCACTCACGGACCTGATCCTTATGGTGACCAACCGGTCCAGTCTACCAATAAAAAGTGGAACAACGTTAAAAATAGCTTAATTAAATTCATTGAAATCTTGGGATTATTTCCCAGAATGAGGAATAATAAAGAAGAATATAAATAAAAGTGGTGTGTGACATATTGTTGAAGAACAAAGTTACACACTGATTTTAGAAGTGAGGAAATGATCCTCTAATGAAATAATATTTCCCCGAATAAGGAATACATAAACACAGGAGGTTTGTGAAGCTTTGCTGAAAAACAAAGAACACCGCTTTTAAAAGCGAGGGAATGACCCTGTAATGAAATAATATTTCTTAAAATGAGGAGTAATATATATATACTCGTATATATAAAGGAGGTGTGTGACATTTTGTTGAAGAAAAAAGTTATACACCGCTATTAGAAATGAGGGAATGGTCCTAAATGAAATAATATTTCCCAAAATGAGGAGTAATATATATATACTAGTATATATAAAGGAGGTGTGTGACATTTTGTTGAAGAAAAAAGTTATACACCGCTATTAGAAATGAGGGAATGGTCCTAAATGAAATAATATTTCCCAAAATGAGGAGTAATATATATATACTCGTATATATAAAGGAGGTGTGTGACATTTTGTTGAAGAAAAAAGATATACACCGCTATTAGAAATGAGGGAATGGTCCTAAATGAAATAATATTTCCCAAAATGAGGAGTAATATATATATACTCGTATATATAAAGGAGGTGTGTGACATTTTGTTGAAGAAAAAAGTTATACACCGCTATTAGAAATGAGGGAATGGTCCTAAATGAAATAATATTTCCCAAAATGAGGAGTAATATATATATACTAGTATATATAAAGGAGGTGTGTGACATTTTGTTGAAGAAAAAAGTTATACACCGCTATTAGAAATGAGGGAATGGTCCTAAATGAAATAATATTTCCCAAAATGAGGAGTAATATATATATACTCGTATATATAAAGGAGGTGTGTGACATTTTGTTGAAGAAAAAAGTTATACACCGCTATTAGAAATGAGGGAATGGTCCTAAATGAAATAATATTTCCCAAAATGAGGAGTAATATATATAAAGGAGGTTTGTGACATTTTGCTGAAGAAGAAAGTTAATCACCGCTTTTAGAAGTATGTAAATGAATCTCTAAAGAGAAAATATTTCCTAAAATTAGGAAAAATAGAAAAGAATATAAATAAAGGAGGTTTGGAACACTATGCTGAAGAACAAAATTAATTTGGGAGGCGGGTATGGGTACCGCTGTCCCGGGAACCACACCTCTGTCATAGGTCACCCCAAGTGGTTCGCTACGTTTGGTGACTAAGCAGGGGTGCCCGGGTTCATGGGGTAAGGTCTGTCCAGGTCTTGGCTGCATGTGCGTTTGCCCACCTACTGCGTGGTGGGTCGGATCGGGAGAGACTGGTTGAGGGACAACTTTACAACTGGATACCGTTATCCAGGCCGCTCGATAGTACAGGGGCCCGACCCTCAGGCTCACAACTGAGGGTGGGCTACCCCACCAGCGAGTGTAAAAGCCCCGCCGCTGCTGGTGTGCCGATTCGTGACCGGAGGGGACTCAGCAGTAGCGTTTGAGGCGCATTGGCGCACCCATAGCCTTGCACCGCAGTGGGTGAGATGGATTCACACGTCCGTCAGTCCTAGATACCCTGACCCCCAGCTTCCTACCCATCCTTTATACCTAATCCTTCCCTTGCTTTCCCTTTTCCTCTAAAACCCCCAACAATAGCATAAAAAAAACATGTAATCACAAAAGATAAATAGTAGAAACTTCAATACGTATTGAGTAATAACGCACGGATTGCAACAACAACGTATGTGTCGCTCCGCGTATTTAATTTGAAAATATCATGTCGTAAGTGCATAATCCAGCAAATAACACAAATAACTTACATAAATTTACCACGCAATCGTCGACGTAAATTAAAATAACATAGTGCTAAAATTTAAAATTTATAACTTCAGTACCCAAGTTTGAACAAAAATGTCACTTGAGAATTTAAGTGAACAATTTAATAACAAGATGGCAGATTTTGAACAAAAACTTCAGGCTGCCACGACCATGAGAAGAAAGGATGACTCCCATCCCGATCTAGCAGCTCTGAAAGAAGAATTCACCTCCTTCAAGCGCCAAGTGTTGACAGATTTGTGCGCCCTACGCGAGGAAGTAGCTCGTCTTGAGCAACGCGTGGATTCGATGGACGCGGCATCCAGGAGAAATCTTCTGCTTCTTCACGGAGTGGACGATAAGGAATCCGAGGACACACATTCCATGGTGTCGGGCATTCTGACCGGATTGGGCTGCCCGGAAGATAGCATAAAGGATATTGACTATGTGAAGAGATTGGGCATTCGCAAAATCAATAAAAAAAGGCCCATACTTTTACATTTTATACATACAATGTCGCCAGACCGTATGGAAAAAAAAGAAGTTCTTAAAAAATAGCAAATTCCTTTTAACTGACTCTCTAACTCCAGTGCGACAGAAACTATTCAGCAGTGCCAGGGCCATCTTCAATAATAATAATAGTTGGACAAGCGATGGAACAATAATCCTTCTCCTCCCGGATGGAAGCAAACGTCCCATCCATACTCAGGGGCAATTAGATGCTGCAATCGCCCTCTCGACGCATAGCAAGGCGTCCACTAACAGTCAAGCAGTTCCACCAGCTCACCACTCAAAAACTCCTAACCCTGCAGCCAGCTCATCTGTCAATCTTGGACACCAGACACCAGCTAGCGGACCCAAACCTGTCAGTCTCCGACCCAGTACAAATAAAAATTAAGTTATCTATAAAAATCTGTGAATAAATAAGTGGGTACCTTCTTATTATTAATTATAATATAATATGGTAGTAATTTGCGAAGTAGCTTATCTTTATTCCATAAAGCTGATTATGATTTAATTAACCTACAACTATCTACGACAGACTGGTCATTTACTCACGTAAATACTAACGTTGATGAAGGAGTTGATACTTTTTATGAAATATTAAACAATATCATCAACCAGTTTGTCCCTAAACGTTTTATCAAAAAGAAAAAATTTCCTTCTTGGTACTCGGCTGCCCTAATACAAATCATCAAAGAGAAACAAAAACTACACAAAAAATGGAAATCCTTTAATAACCCGGTTGATTACATAGAGTTCGCTTTAAAACGTAGTCAGCACAAAAACTTACAGAAACATTGCTATAATCAATACATCAGTTCAGTAGAATCTAATATTCAAATAAATAATAATCAACTCTGGAATGGAAGGGTGCTGGCAGTGATGGTATCTCGCCATACTTTGTTTCAAAATTTGCCCAAAATCTTACTTACCCTTTAACTCACATATTTACAATGTCTCTAAAGGTAGGAAAATTTCCAAAGAAATTTAAGGAAGCATCATAATCCCCATTCATAAAACAGGTTCAAAGAGTAACGTTGAGAATTACCGCCCAATCTCAATACTCTCCGTGTTTAGTAAACTTTTTGAACGCATTATCTACGATCAAATCTATACAACCATTGTGTGTAACATACAAAACCAACAACATGGATTTCTACGAAAAAGATCGGTACTAACAAATTTAGTAAACTTTACGGAATATCTAACGAGCAATATGGACAGTAGAAATCAAGTCGATGTTATCTACACAGATTACTCTAAGGCTTTCGATAAGGTTAACCATTCCATTCTTATTAAAAAATTATATCAAATAGGCATTCACGGTGACTTACTTTGGTGGCTCACTTCATATCTCCAGAGCAGACTTCAATGTGTATCAATAGAGGGAACTAAGTCTAACTTTTTTATCGTGCCCTCCGGTGTACCTCAAGGTTCTCACCTAGGGCCACTATTATTTAATGTTTATATTTATGATATCCACAAATGTTTTTTACATGCCAATTATCTAGCATACGCAGAAGTTAAAAACATATATTTAGTTGTCAAATCAATCAATGATTGCATTAAACTTCAAGATGACCTCAATCGTCTTTTTGTGTACTGCAAAATAAACAAATTAGTTATTAATATTTCAAAGTGTAACAAATTATCATTCACACGTAACAAAAGGAAAATTCATTTTAATTACACTTTAAACGAAACATATATCACAGAAGTAGAATCAATTCGAGACCTTGGGGTAATACTGGATGTGAAACTAAATTTTATTAAACAATCTAACGAGGTTATCACAAAAGCCAATAAAATGCTTGGATTCATAATTCGTATTACAAAACCTTTTCGCAACATAAAGACTCTTTACTCCCTTTACACAGCGTATATCCGCCCTCACTTAGAATATTGCACACCGATATGGACACCTTTATACCAAAACCATATTGAGAGAATCGAAAGCATTCAATGCAAATTCTTTAAGCATATAAATTATAAATTTAACTTACACTTTGCAAATAATACCGAATCCTTAAAATTCCATAACTTTATCACGCTTCAAACGCGACGCTTAATATTTGATCAAATCTTGTTATTTAAAATTATTAATAATAGCCTGGACTCCCCAGAACTCATTAACTTTATAAACTTTCACATACCATCAAGACCAACCCGACAAACCGATTTTTTTTATTTGCCCGCATGCAGGACCAATCTCAGGATAAATTCTCCAATTCCCCGTATTTGTGCGCAATATAACGCACAATTTCACAATATTGACATTCTTCACAATACCCTCTCAAAATGTCTAACTGCAATAATACGTACGACCACAAATTGTGATGCACGCCTGTAAAATGTATCGAGAGCATCTCCTGTCCCGATCCTATCTTCCTCTTCCTCTCCTCCTTTACTTCTTATTTTGTTTTTTGTAATAAAACATACTTACTTAACCATTTTTAGCATAAGAAACTTTGTTGGCTTACCTTTTGTAAAACTTCCTTTGTATATAAATCTGTACTAAAAGCTGTTTGCTTCTTACAAATAAATAAATAATACAACGGGGAGTAGTAGGCGTCCCCGGTGCAGACCAAAAATGTTGGTGAATTTTATCAAAATTCGAGGTCTGCACAAAAATTTAAATTCTGTCCACCATCACCTTCAATCCCAACGCCCTAACCTTCTATTCCTCTCTGGAACGCAAATAGCTGAGCCTCCTATCTGGACTGCCCGGGCTTCACCCTCGTAGGCAAGTTCAGACCAAAAGGAGGTGTTTGCTTGTATAGCCGAGCTGACGTCAACTGTGTGCGACTGTTGAGTCTGGAAAATTCCAGATTTGACGTAATGTGGGTGCGCGTCAGTCTTGCCAGTACGGTAAGATTTTATGCGTGTTTGTACCGCTCACCAAACCTCAGCGAATCAGACTCATCCGAGCTATTTAAACATTTGAGCGAAACTATTGATGACCTCTTACCCCGCTACCCTTCGGCCGAGTTTGTTGTTCTGGGGGACTTCAATGTTCATAATGAACCGTGGTTGAAGTTCTCATGTTCAACAAACTCGGCTGGCCGACAGGCGGAATTCTTTGCCCTTTGCCATGGGTTGGAGCAACTGGTTCAGGAGCCTACGAGGGTTCCTGATGTCCAGACTCACCGCTCCAATCTGTTAGACCTATTTTTAACCACCGAGCCACGTGGTTATGGGATTGATGTCGCAGCGCCTTTAGGATCGTCCGACCATTGCCTGGTGACGACATCAATCCCTATTAACTTCAGACCCCCAATTGAGAGGCTGAAGAGAAAAATGTGGCACTATAGGTCAGCAGATTGGTTCGGTCTGCGGGCGCATTTTAATGCTTTCCCATGGTCAGCTGTCTGTTTTCAGACTTCGAATCCGTCCAGATGTGCCCAGGAAATTAGTGAAGTCATCACATCTGCGATGGATGGCTTCATTCAATCAACCATTAAAGAAACTGGCGTAGGTTCAAAGCCGTGGTTCAGTCGACAATGCTCCGAAGCAGTTCGACGAAAAAACGCGGCTTACCGAGCCTACAACACATCTCGAACGTCAGAAAACAGATCAGCATATAACAAATTGGCAAAGGACAGTAAGAGAATCATCAATAGGTCAAAATTTGAGCACGACCTACAGATCAGTAAAAAGCTAGCTGCCTGCCCGCATGGCAGCAGGGCGTTCTGGTCGCTAGCGGGCTCCATAGGTCGCAATTTCTGCAAATCCAGTCTGCCGCCTCTTACCAGACCTGACGGTTCACTAGCAAACACTGCTACCGAAAAGGCCAACCTTTTAGGAAAATGTTTGCAGAAAACTCGGCCCTCGACGACCGGGGTGCCATCCCGCCGTCGGTTCCTCACTGCGGCTTCTATATGAAAAAGCTGAGGATACGGCATCGGGATGTACTCCTTGTCTTACGGGGGCTCGATGTTAATAAAGCTAGTGGGCCTGACGGAATACCTGCCCTGGTATTGCAGAGGTGTGCTGCAGAAATCGCTCCAGTTTTAACAAAGCTCTTTAAAATGTCCCTAAAATGTGGCTCTGTGCCCTCTGGTTGGAAAAAAGCGGTCATTCATCCTATACCTAAGAAAGGTGACCGCTCCAACCCGGCCAACTACCGCCCCATAGCGATCACATCAGTTCTGTCCAAGGTGATGGAACGTGTGATCAACGACAAACTGCTTACATACCTCGAGAAGAACAAAATCATTAACGACCGCCAGTATGGATTCCGGCGGAACCGCTCGTGCGGTGATCTTCTCGCGTATGTGACGCATGTTTGGGGACGGTGCCTGGAATGTTATGGTGAGACTCACTGGACATTTCTAAGGCCTTTGACCGGGTTTGGCACCGAGGACTTGTCAACAAACTGCCTTCTTACGGACTTCCCGTTTCCTTGTGTACGTGGATTGCCGACTTTTTGAGGGAGAGATCGATTCAGACGGTTGCTGATGGTTTCATCTCTTCCTCGCATTCAATAAATGCTGGCGTCTCACAAGGATCGGTTCTGTCTCCGATATTGTTTTTGTTGCACATCAATGACCTCTTGACATGTGCACCAATCCATTGTTACGCTGGATAGTACAGTCCATGATTGCTTTTTGTTTGACAAGCCCCCAAAGGGCACAAACTCCAACGGCTCGGAGGGCTTTGAAACAGAGAATGAGACGGTTACCTCGAAGGGTCTCCTCTTGGGGTAAGAATAACCTCGTCGAATTTAATGTTTCAAAAACACAATCATGTCTGATTACGCCTAAAAGGGATCGAAATGACAATCTAGTCTCCTTTAATGGAAGCAATCTTCCCAACAAGCCCTCCATTGATATGCTTGGTGTAACCTTAAGTGATCAGCTCAGGTATGGGGTCTCCATCGAAACCCGAGTAAAGTTAGCCTCTCAGAAGCTGGGCGTATTGTACAGAGTCCGCAGATACTTTAATAGTACACAACTGCTGACCCTGTACAAATCGCAAGTGCGCCCCATTGTAGAATTTGGCAGCCACCTCTGGTCGGGACTCCCAAAATATCTGAAAAAACCTTGACTCTGTGCAGAAACGGGCGGTCCGTTTGATAGATTCGCCTATCTTAACAAATGGGTTGCAATCTTTGGAGCACAGACGCCGGGTGGGAATGCTGTCCTTGTTCTACCGGTATTTTAATGGAAGATGCTCCGAGGAACTAGCGTCATTGATCCCTAAGGCACCGGTGCATAGTCGAAACACGCCAAACTCGCGCCCAACATTTGCACACGGTTGATATTTGTCACATGAGAACGGGTCGCTTCTACGTTTCGTTCTTGTGTTCAATAGCTCGGCTGTGGAATGATTTGCCGGCCTCTGTGTTTCCTCCATCCTATAACATGGGTCTCTTCAAGACCCAAGTTCACTCCTTCCTATCCTCTAAAAGATCCTCCACACAGCATCCCCTAAGATGATATAGGCCTTGAGGGAAATTGTTTCCTCCTTGGTCTCCTGTGTGGAGTTACTGTAAAAAAAAAAAAAAAAACAAGCTTAAAAATAACATGCTCCCTAAATATCTGCAAACTAATATTATGTATCATGAAAATATTCACAATTATCCTACGAGGAGTTGCCGAGACTTAAGGCTTCCCAAAACAAAACTTACGTGTACACAGAACAGCATGTTTTATAAAGGGCAAAAACTTTATAATAACCTACCAAATTCCATAAAGGAAGCCTCAAGTCTTGACACTTTCCGTAAAACATGTGCTATATACATAAAGAAAAATTTATGACTTGTATTTCTATTTGTATTAACTGTATTTCTTAAACCCTATTTTTTTTTTTGAACTGGGGTAACTGTATTTCTTTTTTTTATTAACTGTATTATTTCCGTTATAATTTTATGACTCTATTTTATTATGTATCTTATATGTTTTTTATTACTAGATGTATGAAAATTTGCTTACTTCTAAATAAAGTTACAAAAATATAACAAACGAATGAAATAATATTTCCCAGAATATGTAATAATATATATAACGCAGGACTTGTGTGAAGCTTTCTTGAAGAACAAAGTTAATCACCGCTTTTATGTATGGGAATGAACCTCCAAAGAGGAAATATTTCCTAGCATTAGGAAAAATAGAGAAGAATATAAATAAAGGAGGTTTGTGACATATTGTTGAAGAAAAAAGTTAAATACCGCTTTTAGAACCCGCGGGCATTTCCACACGGTCCCAGCCGGCAGTTCATGATTCATCGAGAGGCCAGCTTGTAGAATTACATAGATGTATAATCTAGAATTATAGTTCCACATACAACTTTAAATGCGATGCAGTTGCAAGCTTGACAATTTAAAATGGCATATAAAGAAGATAGCGGGGAGTCAGATGCAGGAACGGAAGTAAAGTCAAAGCAACTACAAATTAATTACTAATTCAAGGTCTCTACGGCTGTTCAGCGTTGGGGCAACGCAGGGCTTATCGTCTACCCTGGCCTGAGAAGGTGCAAGGATAATGGAGTACTTAGGATAATTAACCTTCATTGTTCAGTTACTCAAACAGGCGCCTGCTCGTGGCGAGAGACTGCAGAACTCCATGGCGTGTAATGCTGACCGAGGTAGACGATCTATCTGGCACCCGTGATATACGCATGGGCTCTGTGTTCACCCGTGTTCGAGTGGAGGCAGACAAATTTATCTTATTACTGATCATGTCTTAGGGTTTTGTGGCCGCTCTGGGTTCTGTGGCGGGTAGTACTTTGCACATACACAAGGAGACAGGAACCTGCGGGCCGGGATGTAGAACTGCTAGAGCTTTAGCTCTATTACAGACTGTTCGACTGTTATGATAATCGGGGAATAGCTTAAGTTAAATCGCGATTAAGGTAGCTTCTGCGCTATCTTTTAAGGTATGGTTGCTCAGCCTCGCCTTTGTAGAGACATTTTAATTAAAATGACACGGTCCGTAATAAAGCATCTCAGATTATTGAGCTGAATGCTTAACTCTTTGTACGCGGACGTGACAGCATCTGCGTTGGCAGCCGCCCTGCCCTGTACGCGGCCGTATCAACTGTTGCGTTGCGAACTTTCGATGTCTGTCAAATCGGAATCTTTGTGGTTTATACTTGTCAAATGATCACAAAAATCTTCACAATATCTTCATGCTAGCGACATCTCAGAGATGTTTACTAAAACATTCTGTTTATCTTATCAAATCGATATTATCCGTGGCCGGTGATATGAGTCCCCTTTCTTGTAAACATTTGAAACTTCCCGCCGAACTTGTTCAGATTCGAGCGCCTGCGCAGTCGACACATCGAGTCCTTACAAAGCGGTCTGTGCGTTGATTACGTTAGCGTGCATTACTTTTGTTTATTTATAGAAGTTATTTATTTTTCCAAAACTATTCATTATTTTACATTTGGTTTAAAGTTATATTGTGGTGTAAATAATAACAATATGTTGGTTACGGTTTATCTTTTGTGATCTGTTCAAGTGATAAGTGTAGGTTTATTTTATGCATAAGCATCATATTAGTTAGGAAATAAAAAATAACAACTGTGAGTACGTATTTTATGATAAAATTATTCATATTAATAATTCAGAATTAAATTTACGTTTGATATTATATCGATAACTTAACTAACCCAAAATGGAGCACCAAAACCTATCCGAAGAACAAATCGTTGATTTTGTCGGTCAGCTAGATTCTGATTTTGAAATGTCCGAAGAAGAATTTGAGCCATCTGATTTACCTAATGATAATAATATGGATATAGATATGCAACCCATTGATGCCGTCGAGGAAGACATAGAAGAGAATGTAAGATCTTGGACATCTGGACCACATATACCAATAATTTATGAATTTGACGACTTTCAGTCAGGTATTACAAGCAACGACCTAACAGCTAATTCACCGGAATTACATTTTTTCGAACATTTTCTCAACAAGGACATAATGCAAAAAATTGTCTCAGAAACTAACAAATTCTACATATTCAAACTTAGTGAAAAGGAACCAACTCCAAAATCTCGTACACTAAAATGGGTAGATACTGATATACCAGAAATGTACACTTTTTTTGCTCTATGCATGCTAATGACGCGGAATAAGCATTTAACAGTGGAAGAACATTGGAGTAGTGATGTTTTCCTCAAATCTCCCATTTTTAGTAAAACAATGCCAAGAGATCGGTACCAACTATTATCTCAAATGCTTCACTTTTCCGACTCAAATTTCCCAGCTCCCCGTGATACTCTTCAAAATTAGGTTGCTTTTAGAACATACAAGGAAAATATTTAAAGAAACAATGGTGCCGCAAGAAAACCTGTGCATAGACGAGAGTATCGTAGTGTTTAAGGGACGGCTTTTGTTTAAACAATATATCCCATCAAAAAGACATCGTTTTGGGATCAAAATGTTTGTGTTATGTGATGTGACATCTGGATATGTTATCGATTTTATTATTTACTGTGGCGATGGGAGTGATATTGTTGACGAACAGAATTTCGGAATGACTGGGGCCGTTGTGACCACGCTTTTAAAAGATTATATTGGGAAAGACACAATTTATAATAAATCAATGGGTGCCGTTGACAAAACTGATATGATGCTTTGTAATTTGTCGTGTATGAGAAAATCCACTAAGTGGTATAAAAAAGTGGCCTTTCACATTATTGATCTATATTTGTTTAATGCTTTCTCCGTTTATAAATTAATCACTGGGAAGAAAATACCTTTAGCTGATTTCCAGCTAAATGTCATTAAACAGCTTATAGAAAAATACGATATAAAATTCAAAAATTTAGAACCAACACATCCTACAACCTCCACAAGTTCAAATCCGCATAGAATCTTCCCGAAAAACTTTACCGACCATATGCCTGAATTAATTCCACCCATCGCAAAAAACAAAAAGCCCCGTAGGCGGTGCCATGTTTGCGGAAATAGTAAAAGACGGGAAAAGAAAATTCAGCTTACTAGATTCATGTGTAAAGTGTGTGAAATCTCTTTGTGTTTATCTCCATGTTATAAAATATACCATACCTCAAAACAATTCTAACGAGATAAGTCAAGTGTCTTCCCATCTAAATATAACTATTTACATAAACCTAAACAATAATAAGAGGGATCTTGAATACCATTACCATAAAAAAATAAACATATTTAGTGTACGTATATAATGTTGATGAGTGTTAATTTGAAATATTATAACGAAGTGTAAATAAGTCAAAAGTTAAAGAAAGCAAAGTTAATCGGCGCAGTGTCCACGCTTGCTCAAAAGATAATGACCGGTCTGACGTTCGGGAAGATGGCGGCGAGAACTAACTGGTGAGTTTGTTTATACTGAGAACTTTGTTCGTCTTTTATTGTCAGAAATGTATATGTTTGGAACGCTTTTGGTAAACAATATTAATCTTTGTCCATAAATCATAAGACCCAACTAAATAGATTATTTTTAACACTCGTATTTATACTGTTAAGCTGTCATTAAATATCATTGAAAAACTGACGCGTAGAGGGGAACTCAGCAGCGAAATGTGACGCGTTTAAAAGGTTAAAGTAGTAAGGTCCCGGGGCTGCATGTAAGAATACTTGTATGCGGCCCCTTTATCTTTGAAAAAATTTTTTAGGGATTTTTTTGCCAAATTCATGATAAACTCACTATTTGGCCATACTTTCCCGACTTCCAAATCTTGAATGACACGATTAGTAAATCTAGTAGGGGGAGTGTTATTTGTATTAGTAATAACTTAGTTTCAAAATCCCCTTTTAAATAAAATTTTGAAGCTATCCCCGGCTGCGGAGTGACTATATGTCCCTCGACCCGCAGCTTAATCAAATTCGAGGGGTGTGGGTGGTGTCCACCGCCTACATGTCCCCCAAACCAGAGTACAAACATGAATTTCCATAACACAAGCCTCGGACAGCTTCTGCGAGATTCCAACGAGTATCCCGCGTGTTTGTACCTGATTGAAGGGGAGAGTTCACCGATTACTGAACCGGCGACCGGACAGGGGGAAGACGATGTGACATTGGAAGGGGTTGCGTATACACACTGTGCACGCGTAATTTAAATTGAGCCCAAGCAATCAATTTGAAGTAAAATAATAAAAACAATTATTATTATACTTCTAATAAAGATAATGGGTTTTTTAAACGGGATATAAAATCTGATAGCTCAACGGATGTGAGGGATTTTATTTCCAGAATCAAGGAATTATCTAGAAGTAGAAAGACAAAGGTTGAGGATTCTTCTATTACACGAGAAATGCGGTGTAATTTTTGTAACATGGTGAGAAGAATATAAATATAGGAGGTTAGTGACATTGTACTGAAGCACTCTCGTATTTCGGTCTCTCAGCGAACACGGACAGACTACTCACAGTGCGATTATTAAAATCAATAGAAGTGTAATAAATTAATGTCAAAAGATCTAATTATCTACAAAATGGTACAGTACAAAAAGTGTAAAAAATATGTCGCCAAGGACAATGAAATTTACAAATGCAGTAATTGTGGGGGAAGTTACCATAAATTGTGCGTAAATCAAAACACCGCCATTCCAGTAGGTAAGGAATGGATTTGCAATAATTGCGACGCGGACAAAGGACTGAGCGCGAGCGGAATACTCCAGCAGTAAGCAGCGGAGACGGCGGCGCCGGAACACAAGGACAAAACTCAGAAATTAAAAAGATATTAAATGAAATCAACAACAAAATAAGCATCATGTACGTTATGAAAAAAGATATGGAAAATCTCACGCAGTCAACTGAATTCTTGTCGAGTAAATACGATGAACTAGTATCGTTACATTTAGACCTAGGAATGAAATTGAAAGAAAATGAAAACAAACTTATTGAGGTGATAAATAAAAATATCTACCTCGAAAAATGTTACCGAGCGATAGAATATCGGATTCAAGAGATTGAACAAGCGGAAAAAAATTGTAATGTAGAATTGTTTGGTCTTGAAATAAAACAAGGCGAAAATATTGATAATACTATCAAAGTAATTGCAGAAAAACTAAACACAAATAGTGAAAATATTGAAAAAGTGTGGCGACTTCCCAAAAGAACGGACTCTAAACCGTCTAACGTGATTGTTAAGTTCACGCGCCAAACATTTCGAGACAAATGGATACAAAAAAGGAAAACTCTACTGACAAACAATGATATATACAAAAATGGAAATAATGGATGCATTGAAATATAAACAATTTAAAAAGCAGTATGCAGCGAGATAATAATATTTTTGATTCAAAATCACCTCTCTTAAAAAACATATTACTTTGGAGAAGATATGTTGATGATGTATTTTGCATCTGGACTGGTACTGAGAGACAATTAAACTCTTTTCTTAAAATAATAAATTCTTTTCACAAACAAATTCAATTCACTGTAGAAATAGGTATTAACTTTACTTTGAATTTTCTAGACTTAACTTTAAGTATCATTAACAATAAATTCGATTTTAATATTTATCGTAAACCTACATATACTGATATTACCATTCATAATACATCCAATCATCCTATTGCCCACAAACATGCAGCATTTCATTCCATGATACATCGATTGATTACCGTACCCTTAAATAATAACTATTTTTACAATGAATTATCTATCATTAAACAAATAGCTTTAAATAACGGGTATGATATAAAACTAATAGACAATATTCTGAATAAAAAATTAAAACAAATAGCATCAAATAAATTTCTCTTCAACAACTCTAATAATTTAAACATTAATCAAACATTCCAATGGCGTAGAGTCCTTTATACAAATAACTTTTCTTCTTTGAGCGTTAAAAAATTCCCACCTGAAATAAAACCCGCTTTTTATACGAATAATCATTTAGGTAAATTCTTAATTAATACCAAAGATAATGATGATAGACTAAGCCACTCGGGTATATATCAACTTAATTGTAAAGATTGTCAGGCTTTTTATATCGGTAAAACGGCCCGGAACGTCAACGTAAGAGTAAAAGAGCACTTACGATGTCTAAATAATAATGCCTTTTCAGAATTCGCGAATCACTTAATAGAATCAGATCACTCATTCGATAAAGACTCGGGTATTAAAATATTACATAAAAATGGAATTGGAAGATTAAACAATTTAGAAGCCCTCGAGATCAAAAAAGCAGTTAATAATAATTTAAACATTATTAATAACCAAATTAATTTAACTAATAGTCCCATACTTAATTTATTCCGGTAATCTCAGCTGTTTCCCCCCCCCCTCCTTTTTCCTTCCCCCCCCACTTATCCTCCCTAAATAATGTCTCCCCTCCCACTCTATATGTGTCTCTTTCTTTCATTTTATATCTCTTTCACTCATTGTTTTATGTATATATATGTGCCTGTATCTAATTATCTTTAGTTAATAATAAGCCCTGACGAAGCTTCGGTGAAGCGAAACCTGGTTGGCGACGGTTATTAATTCAATAAAAGTGGTGTTTTACAAATTGTGTTTTTCATTTAAAAAAAAAGCAAATTAATTCCCTGAACTTAGATAATGATATATTGTACCCCTAATAATGTACTATCTGTGTATAAATTACTATTTGGTTAATTATTATTATTAGCCTAAAAGTGTTTTGTTGATTTACGTTTGTATTTATTTAATCTTATGTTTGTAAATACTCCTCCCATAACCACGAGCTACTGGAGCTCAACTTATGGAGAGTAGAATAATAACAAGTAAAAAAAAATCATGTATATCATGTATTATGTTATAATTTTGTAATTTTTTTGTAATATATAAATAAATATATATAAACAAAAATTTCACCAAAGAAAAAAAAAACTCCTATACGAAACGAAACAAAAATTGAAAACAAAATTTAAATACATGTGGATACATAATGGCAAAATCTTAATAAGAAGTGAAGGCCAAGGAAAAACAATCAACATTAAAAATGAGAACGATATAAAGAAACACATTTAAAAAAAAAAAACCTTTTTAACTCTAAACCCTCATTTTACCAGTTATAAAATCAACGCCATGGAAGATTTAACATTATTCGGCAGCCCAGCAGAGACAAGAAGAAGTACTTGAGAGAATTAAAACAAGTGTTACAATTGACATCGACTACTTCAAATTATTTGTTCTGTGGTGACATAAATTTGGACATATTTGATACAAAAAATAGTTTAATTGCAGAATATCAAAATCTACTCGGTGAAAATGGATTAGAAAGTGAAATACTAGATGTACCCCGGGATGAAAGGAAAAAATGTTAAATCATGTATTGACAATATTGCAATACGTAACCGCTGTAACACTGTATCTTCATGTACTTGCTACTAATAAAATATCTGACCATTATGTAACACGAGCAATACGGAAGGAGATAATTTCTAAATACGTTAATGAAAAAATTGAAATTATTGATAATAAATTGGTGCATTCTAAACTAAAACTTGTAAACTGGGATAAATTATTAAATATCGTGTATCCTTCAGAACTGTACTATAAAATAAAAAATGTCTTTGTTAATATCTATGAAAAAAAAAAATTTCAGATTTCTTACATACAAACTGAATATACTTAGTTTCGTAAGATTTATGTAAAAAATAACTTGAATAAAGTATTAAAAAAAAAAAAACAAAGTTAAATGTTACTGCAAACGAATCTGCGGGCATCACCACACGGTCACAACCGGCAGTTCATGATGACTCAAGAGCTCAGCTTGTAGTCTTATCAAGATGGAGACAGAATACACTCACAACACAGTGGGTGACATAATAATAATAGAAATAGTTTTGGAATGGAAAATGGCACCGAAATAATTGATAAAGCCGATTGAGGCAATATGTTTAATAAATGGTAGTATATAAAATTGACCAATAACAGTAAAATATATAAAACATACCACAAGTGTATTGGACCTTTTATTGCATTGAAGCAATATTTGGCTGTCGAATTGTTTGTGTATGGGATACACCAGTGGTTCCCAACCCCGTGCCCGCGGGCACGTGGATACACGGTGATACAGAGGAGGTCAAGCTCGAGCTTGCCCTCAGCTATCCGGTACTATCCATCCATCGGATGAAAGTTGGTCGGTCTAAAAAACCGATTCCAATTGTACTGGTCACTCTTACCAAAAATGAGGAAAGTAAAAGAATATTTAACGACCTTACCTCGATCTTCCATCTAAGGATAAGGGTTGAAAGCCTTCGAAATAAAACAAGGGTGGGTCAGTGTTTTCGCTGCCAAAACCATGACCATTCGGCAAACTGCTGCTATGGTTTTGAGCGCTGCGTAAAGTGCGCAGGACCTCACAGGTCTTCTGATTGTAAAAAATCAAAAGATACGTCAGCCAAGTGTGCCCTTTCTGAAGGTGCTCACACGGCCAGATACGAGGTTTGCCCCGCCAGGCCCCAGTCAAATCACCCGAGTTGTAGGAACAGAAACCCTTATAACGACCATCAATATAATAACTCCAATAATTACCACCAAGAACACCATCCTAACAGCGATTTCTCAAACCCTTGTTAAAATCGAATAATCTGCCTTCCAAACGCACTCCTCTCACCTCTGCCCCATGGCCTGCGCCCCACTTCTACAAAGGCTGTTCTTCCCATCAGGATCAAGGGCCTCCCAAAAACCCGGCCTTGAGCCAACAATTCAGGCTCGAACGCCGATCAGAGTCCCCACAATTGCCCCAAGTCACCCCCATACCTCTACCCCCATCGAAAACCATGGGTTCTGATCTACAGACTGTCATTGAAAGAGCCACAGAGCTCCAATTCTTAATACAAAATGCAGTCAAAGAGCTAACTTCTATCCAGACCTTCATTAATAAACACAATGGATAGACAACGAGTCAAAAATTCTAACCTACAGACGGCTTATTGGAACGCCGATGGTACAGTTCTAGCCTACCGTGATGAAATAATTGAAATTCTCCATGATTATAATCTCGATGTGTTTCTTATTAATGAAACATGGTTAAAGCCATCACGCAATCTAAGAATACCAAATTATAACATCTTCCGCAACGATAGAACTGTCACTAGAGGAGGCGGAACTGCTATTCTTGTTAAAAGCAATATTGACCATTGTCTAGCTCAATGGTTCCCAACCCCGTGCCCGCGGGCGCCATGGTGCCCGCGGAACGATCATATGTGCCCACCACATTTTTTCATAAACATTAATTAAAAATGTGAATTATTTTTATTTATTTGTTAGAGTTTAAATTTTTTCGAATGCCTAGGTTTATTAAATACGTTCGTATGTTTGCGATATTGTATGTATGAGTGGTTCATTTGCTGACAGTACTTACCACAACTTGTCTAGCGGCGAGCCAGATTGCACTCTTGACGCTAGCCTGGAATGGGGAGTGCTATTTGCACATCACTCCTTGTACGCGCAGAAAACCCAAAGTGAACGAACGCCACGAACCGAGCCGATGAGCACCGAATGCGCCAAAACACATGGCACATGATTCTAACAGCTCTGTCTGTCAGTGAAAGCAATAAGCATGGCCCCGACAGCCAAACTGACAGTAGTCACGTGCTTGTACTGTCCTGATTGCTTCGGTGATCATCGGCTCACTTCGGGTTTTCGGCGTGTACAAGGAGTGATGTACAAATAGCATCCCCCGCCTGGAACCGCATTGTTGTCACTGTGATTGCGATTGCTGCCCCGTTCGGGTCGCGACAGTTAGCTAGGAGACATCTTTGCCTGACGAAACACAAATTAGGAGTTTTTATATTCCTTCTGAAAATTTTTAACGGGCTAAAAGCGAGGTGCGTAATCTATTATATTAATAAACGATAATCTATTATGATTGTGGGGATAGTTATAGTCCTTGTTATAATACATTTATGCATATAATGTAGAACAGACATGCGCTATAACATTGATATTATATTGTAGTTCAATTTCTATATATTTTTTATTTGTTAGTCCTAAAATGAGTGGACTGAGTAAAAGACAACGAACCTATAATTTTAACACTAACTGTTTTTAAAGGATGTTTTTTCCATAATATATATGTTTTGTCGTTCACTCTAAAATGTGTTTCTTGACACTGAGGCACAGGATTATGGCTATTGTTGAATTTACTATTACCGTTAAACCCACACTCAATTATAAAACCACCAATTCTTTATCATTTCTGCAAGTTCGTAATATCTGATTGATCAATAGGGGAAATGATTAATTACGTTGCATGAAATGCGTAAACTGGCGACGGGCGGAGAGTGAGAAGAGGAGCGGGCTCTTGACACTCTGTTGTCGTATATCAGTTTAAAATGGTTTTAAGCATTCCTAAAGAACTACAAGAGAAAATGTCTCAAAAAAATGTGTGAATGCATTTCCATAATAAATTCAATGGTTAGTTGTAAATTCAGCTTTCTCAAGTTAAAGACCGCATTAAAAGCAAAGATAGCAATCTCCGTGTTCTTTCAAAAGCAAACACATCAATCTCCATTTCGACCAATCACATTCAAAGGGTGTGTCACGTGACATTATGGCCGCTCCATACTAAAGCGGTAAAGCGGTAGTTGACGATGATTTTTCTGTTTTTTTTGTTTACGTTTTAAAGTATGTAAAATTGTGTTCCGAACAAATATTTTCGAGAATTATTGAAGATGGATTGTCACCCGACCCCATGCCATCAAGACACCAGCAAACCTAGTGTTATTTCTGAAAATTGAAAGCTAAATTGATAAATAATAGTATCTAGAATACGTTTTTATGCCTATCCTAGATTATATTTTTATATTTAAATTTGTTCAATATCTTCAAAAAGTTTATTTATTTATTTAAGTAAATGAAACACTATCTAACTATCCACAACACATCGGATCACCCTATATCTCACAAGCATTCAGCTTATCACTCAATGATACACAGACTAGTTTCCGTACCATTGTCTAATATTAATTTTACAAATGAATTACCTTTAATTACACAAATAGCGTCAAATAATGGATACAGTTTGGACTTAATTAATAATATCCTCAATAATAAATTAAGACAAATATCCAATAATAAGTCCTTATTCAATAGTAAACAATAAAATTTCTCAAAATTACCAGTGGCGTAGGATTTTATTTATAAATAATTTATAACGTAAGTGTTAAGAACCTTCCTTCAGATATCAAACCGGCTTTCTACACAAATAATAATCTCAGAAATTTTTTAATCAATACTAATACAAAGATGATAATTTAAGCCACTCTGGCATTTATAAACTCAATTGCAATGATTGTCCTGCTTTTTACATAGGAAAAACAGCATGTAATGTCAACATTAGAGTTAAAGAACAATTACGTTTGTAATATGCAAGCAACTTATTAGCCATAAAATTTATTTTTACTTATGGTATCCCTTCAATCAAATGACAACCGACTGACTTTCTGTTATCCACAGAACACGAGATTTATTCGCTTTTCTGCTTCTTGCTGAATCGGTCGTGTAGTAGAACATACTAGTAACTTGTTGATTTGCATTTGCATCACTTCTAGTTAATAAATTTACCTTCTGAATTTTGTACGCGTTGAGAAATAAATTAATCAAATGGTGACCCTTCTTTTATTAATATCTCCGCGACAATCTTTAACGAAAGCGCTTGGTAAGTATTGGTAAGTATACACAATACACAACATACCGTCAAACATATAATACAGTTAAAATACGTTAAACGTTGTTTAAATGGTACTGGTTTTTCTGAACTCGCAAACCATCTAATCTCTTCAGACCATACTTTCAATAAAATCACGGGAACTAGTCTTTTGCATAAAAACGGTATAGGAATTAGATTAGACAACTTAGAAGCAATAGAAATTAAGAAGTCTTTAAATTTAAAATTATCTAATAACTTACTTAAGGGGAATGGCTGCGGTGCCTGTTTCATACAAAACTGAATTTTGGATTACAAACCATCTAAGCGTCCCTTTCTTAATATTACTCATTACGCTTACATCTTTACGAATGCTTCCTTGCATTCTTTACGAATCTCAATATTTTTCAGACGATCATACATGATTTTAAAACACATTTGTCTCAGAGATCTCATTTCTACGGCATTCAGTTAACTTTCATCCTTCCTCTGCCAATTCCATGCCTCACTGCCATACATTTTAATTTAAATACCCTTTATTGTGTTATGAGGATATTCCTTGAAGCCAATCAACACAAAACAAGGAAGGCGGTTTTTTGTAAATTTTTGTAGCAAACACAGCAATCTCCAATGGTGTATGAAGCAAAAGCAACAATCTCCAACGCTTGGTAACAAAACCAGCAATCTCCCAATTGAAGAGTTATTTACCATTTTATATACTTGCATTAAACAATTCGAGGATGAGAACAAATCCCACATATCAAAATACTATACAATGTACTCAGCTTCTGACGAAGTCCCACTGAATATTTACAAGTTTTGGTCATTTTTTCAAAAACACAATAGTGGGAGATTGCTGCCTTGTACTTCATATGTAATATTATTGGTTGTGAGAAACTAAATCAGCATGTATTTATTCAACCCTGATGAAGGGTCGGAATGAACCGAAACTAGTTGGATATATGTTCTCTAAATAACATAAAACCAAAATTAAATTGATGATTTTCTATCAAACCAACTAGAAAACAATTAAATGATTCAAGAACATAAGTGCGAAGATACTGACATAAGTAAATAATTTAAAAAAAAAATTATGTCACTTTCGTAATGCATCTGAACATAAGCAGTATTCTAAAAAATTTTGATGAATTTATTCTAAACAAAAACAATTTTTTTTTACAGCCGGAACGCATAGTTTTGACTTAAACATTCACAAACAACGAATCGTCACGATACCATTTAGCAGAACATAATCGTTTTTTTGTGTACTGCAAATTAAACAAATTAGTTATTAATATTTCAAAATGTAACAAATTATCATTCACAAGTAACAAAAAGAAAATTAATTTAAATTACACTTTAAACATTACACATATCACTGAAGTAGAATCTATTCGAGATCTTGGGGTAATAGTGGTAGTGAAACTAAATTTTATCAAACTAACTAATGGGGTTATCAATAAAGCCAATAAAATGCTGGGATTTATAATTCGTATTACAAAACCTTTTCGCAACATAAAGACTCTATACTACCTTTACACAGCGTATATCCCCGCCCTCACTTAGAATATTGCACACCAGTATGGACACCTTCATACCAAGCCTATATTGAAAGAATTCAACGTAAATTCTTTAAGCATATAAATTATAAATTTAATTTACACTTTGCAAATAATACCGAATCCTTAAAATTCCATAACTTCATCACGCTTCAAACGCGACTCTTAATATTTGATCAAATCTTGTTATTTAAAATTATGAATAATGGCCTGGACTCGCCAGAGCTCATTAACTTTATAAACATTCACATACCATCAAGACCAACCCGACAAACCGTTTTTTTTATTTGTCCGCATGCAGGACAAATCTTAGGATAAATTCTCCAATTCCCCGTATTTGTGCGCAATAATCAAAATATATAATAAAGCAAAATATCAACATTCTTCACAATACCCTTTCAAAATATCAAACCGAAGTAATACGTACGACCATAAATTGATGCACGAGTAGAAAATGTATCGAGAGTATCTCCTGTCCCGATCCTATCTTCCTCTTCCTCTCCCCCCTTACTTCTTATTTTGTTTTTTCTAATAAAACATCTGTATTTAACCACTGGTAGCATAAGAAACTTTGTTGACTTACCTTTTGTTAAACTTTCTTTTATATAAATCTGTATTAAAAGCTGTTCGTTTCTTACAAATAAATAAAAATAAAATATTCAATGAGAAAGAAAAACTAAAGGATGTTGCATAATAAAGTCCGCTTCAAGAAAACCCCAGCAGAATTTATGAGGTCTACGGGATGACTGACTGACTCAGTGACCTTTTTTAATCATAATAATAAAATTTATAATTTGTCTCATTCTGTTTTGTTATAATCATCATATATTATAATATATTGTAATAAAAAATTTTAAAAAAAAAACACGCGTAATCTTTAAAGTAATTCATACTAATTATACAAAATAAGAATTTATAACAGACAAAATAAGATCAATAACTGGACCCAGATATATTTCAGATAAAAGCAATACCACCCCTGACGTACGGCAGTGAGGGAGAGGGAACTGACAGAGTAAGTATCAAAGTAGACTGAATGCTGTAGAATTGCAATGCCTGAGGTGTATGTGTGTAAAATCATGTATGAACATGTTAAAAAATGGGGAGATTCAAAATTCTCGTTTACGAATGCTTTAAATTCAAATTTTCGAATTCGTTCTCGAAAGGCTGACGAAAGCGTAATGAATAAGATTAACAAAGGGATGCTTAGAGGGTTTGGGCATGTAGAACATATACACAAAGAAAGAAGAATTTATGATGCAAAAGTGAATGGTAGAAATCGGGGAAGCACGAGTCGAACATGGCACGATCAAGTGAATCAAACACTTGAGTCGGGCCATGTCAAGAGTCAGAATAACAGAAGACTATGCATGAGACGATGTATGTATATCCTTTCTGCTTCTACCGCTGCGGAGAAACGGCGTGAGGGTGAGATGGTAACATACACACATAGTTAGTATTATACCGCCCTGATGAAGCCACGGTGGTAGCGAAACCTGGGCGACATTACTTGTAATAAAAGTTGGATAAAATTGATTGTTCAATTTCAATTATGTTGTTTTTTAAGTCCATATATTTCAGACTTGCGGTGGTAATATGTTAAGAAAGTAATGTGAATAGAGAAACTTACCCATCAAGGTTACCAACAAAACTGTGCAAACTTACCTAATTTTTTTAACATTTCTTAAAAATGCGAAAAAAATCAATTATCTACTTACGAAGTAAGATTACAGTAACGGTTTCGACTAAAAGACTAACAATTGCTACACTCACATTAAAATGTCTACATTACATCCATGTAGAAATATTTCACTTCAAAAGAAATTGTACAAGGTCAACAATGACAAAAATAAGTATGTACGAGAATTCAAATTGTTAGTACCATAAAATAATGACACTTTAACTTAACCATAGAAAATCAATTTAAAAGATTAGTGATTCTCTAATGATTCATCTGAAAAAATTAATGCTTGTAGGTACTTTTTTATAACCATGGAAAACAATTAAATGGATTGGAAATCAACCAACCATCAACAATCCGGCAGATTCGCAATCAAATCTACAAACATGTCTTCCGAATCCAACGCACTCTTTTCTGTCAAATTTTTATTAGTGATGCTATTATTATTATCATTTGTGAATGTTTTACCCGTGTAGGTAGTTTTACTAAAGCCCCTATTTTTCGAGTGGCCAAAACTGAAATTTTTTATCACAGGGGCCGCAACATTTTTGATAGAATTCGAGCTAGAAGAACAGGAGGCTTCGTTTGAATTTATGTTTTCATCGACGACCATTTGTTCTTCCGAATTTACCGTGTGTTTTTTGGGATGCTTGTTTTTTCGCTTGCTCTGTTGCTGTTTTTTCTGCTGATCGAATCTGAAGTCCGTTGGGAATTTGTGGACATTGATGCAGTGCTTTCGTCTCTCTTCAGTGTTCAGGAACTTGATGGAGCACTGTTCAACATAGCAGCAAAACTGTGAAAGAAAAAAGATATTAAGACTTGTTATTTACTTTGTTACAATATGGAAATATGGAGAACTGAGTTACCGAAGCCCTAGGAAGCTGTGGCTCCCCAGGGCGCCGCAGCGCACACTTTGAGAACCACTGATCTAAGCTATAATACATATATGTATTGAAAAATGTAGAACACGTAGCTTTGTTACTGTAACATAAATACATTGTTCTGTCGATTTTAAAGTTTTAATAACTACATAATTTACATATATTCACTCAATACCTTAAAATATACATTTAACAATTCCCTACTACCTTAGGAGCTGCTTCAATTAAAATGTTAACTATAAGATATTAAACAAACATAAAAAGAAAAACAATGCTGATATTAAAAGAAACACAGAAAACTTACAGCAGCTCCTCTTTCAGCTTGGACGGCAAAGAATGAGTCATGGTTTTCTGCAATGTGCAGGTCCAGGAGATGGGCGCTTGGAAGATTCTTCTTGCACTCGTGGCACTTATAGCGATGCACTGAAAACCAAAATGAAATACACATTAGACTGTTACTTCATAATTTTGACAGTACAGTACAAGCTCAGTAATTCAACGACCTTTGTGGTAAAAGGGAAAACCCAGTGGCATTGGACCTCTCGTTCTCATATTGGGTTATTTCACATATTGCATTGATACAAAAAAAAAAAAAATTAAGCTATGGAGGAGAGTTCGTCAGAGGAGGAGGAGGTAACAGTAAAGCACAGTAACACCTTCCCCAGTAATAATAGAATTGGGAAACTGTTACATTGTACTTTAACCTTTTCTACGTGTCAAAAATAGGTATGACTTCTGTCACACACGGAAAACTATAGAAAACTTTAAACTATAGAAGCTTTGCGGTGCACGGGTGATCCGCCTGCGTACGGGGCATGTATAGTGTGGCGCAGGAATGCGTTTCCCACGTCTAAAAGGATAAAAATAAATTAGTGGTTTAAAACAAAAAAATAATGTGGATTATTAACCACAGTTTAATGGTGTATAATTTTGTATGAATAAAAATTATACATTTTTTTTTAGTTTTTTTCGCATGGAATGCAAATATTTTACGTTGATTCATATTGCTACGCTTAATGAGTGTTTCGCGTAAGATTCTAGGACGAATTATGCTC